>JAJHZJ010000089.1:1790788-2064370 GCA_023548195.1 Bettongia penicillata ogilbyi
CTTGGGGTATTGGGGTGGGGGGAAGGGATAAAAGGGGAGAAAATTTGGAACCCAAAATTTTGTGAAAATGAATGTAAAAAGTTAAATTAATTAATTAATTAAAAAAAAAGAAAAAGATTTGATGAGTAAAAGGAAATAAATTGATCCTTTAACTTAATAGTCTCAAAAAAGAAAAAAGAAATTATCAAGGAAATGTGCCCTTATATACTGGAACCAGAGGGCAAAATAGGCACTGAAAAAAATCAATGGATGACCACAGCAAGGAGATGACAAAATAAAAACTACACGGAACATTATAGCCAAATTTCAGAACTATCAGGTCAAGGAAAAAATACCACAAGTGGCCAGAAAGAAACAATTCAGATATCTGGGAGCCACAATCAGGTTTACACAGGACTTTGCAGCTGCAACAGTAAAAGATCAGAGGACATGGAACACGACGTTCTGAAAGGCAAAGGAGCTAGAACTACAACCAAGAATCACCTACCTAGCAAAATTGAGCATATTACTTCAAGGTAAAAAATGGTCATTCAACAAAACAGAAAAATGTCAAGTTTTCACATGGAGAAAATCAAAATTAAGCCAAAAATCCAATCTCATATTAAGACTCAAGAGAAACATAAAAAGGGGGAAGGAAAACATAAGACCTAATTTGATAGAGCTAATAGAGCTAAATTGTTTACATCCCTACATGGAAAGATGATACTTCTAATTCTTAAAAATTATACCACTAAGAGTACAACTAGAAGGAATATACATAGATGGGATAGGTATAAGGTGAACTTGAGGGAATGATATAAAAAAATTAAGGGATAAGGAAGAGGAGTATACTGGGTAAAGAATGAAGGGAGAGGTAGAACAGGGTAAATTGTTCCACATGAAGAGGTATGGAAAACCTATTATTGTGGAGTAAAACATGGGAGGGTGTGCAATGGAAATCACTTGAATCTTATTCTCATCAGTATTGGCTCAAAGAAGGAATAATAAAATCAGTTGACTATAGAGATCTATCTTAGCCAACAGGGAAGTAGGAGGGGAAGTCATTAAGTAAAGGGGTAGAAGGGGGACACTGACAGAAGAGAGCACGGATCAATGGGTGCAATAGATGGAAGCAAAATTGGTACATGATATAGACATAAAGGATGACACCATAAGCAAATTAGAAGAGTAAGGAATAGTCTACCTGTCAGATCTATGGAGAAGAGAAGAGTTCATGATCAAACAAGAGATAGAAAGAGGGTATTACAAAATATGTTGTATTAGCCATTCTGATAGGTGTGAGGTGGTATTCACTTGTTTTAATTGCATTCTTCTAATCAAAAGTGATCTAAACCACTTCTTCATATGCCTATAGACAGCTTTGATTTCTTCATCTGATAACTACCTGTTCATATACTTTGATCATTTATCAATTGGGAGAATGGCTTATATTCTCATAAGTTTGACTCAGTCCTCTACATGAGAAATAAGTCCTTTATCAGAGACACTTGCTGTAAAGATTGCTTCTCAGCTTTCTGCTTTCCTTCTAATCTTGGCTAATATGACAAAAAAGGAAAATTGTAAATGTTGGAGAGTATGTGGAAAGATTGGGACTGTTGCACTGTTGATGGAGTTGGGAACTGATCCAGCCATTCTGAAGAGCAATTTGGAATTATGTTCAAAGGGCAACCAAACTGTGCATATCCGTTGATCCAGCATTACCACTACTAGGTCTGTATCCCAAAAAAGATAATAATAAATGGAAAAGGACCTATATGTGCAAAAATATTTATAGCAGCCCTTTTCATGGTGGAAAAATATTGAAAATTAAAGGGATGCTCATCAACTGGAGAATGACTAAACAAACTATAAATGTAATGATGTAATGAATATAAAGAAATGATGAGCTGGCAGATTTCAAAAAAACCTGAAAAGACTTATACAAACTGATGCAAAGTGAAATGAACAGAACCAGGAAAGTATTATACACAGTATCAAGAACATTGTGTGATGATCTCAACTTTGAACGACTTAGCTCTTCTCAGCAACACAACAATCCAAAACAAGTAGAAAGGATTCACTGTCAAAAATTCTATCTACATCCAGAGAAAGAACTGATGGATTCTGAATGCAGATTGAAGCATATTTTTTTCACTTTATTCTTTTTTGGTGTTTTTTTTTCCTTTTGATTGCTTTCTTCTTTCACAACTGTGACTACTTAACCTGTATCAAATTTTAGGAAGAGGGGAGGGAAAGGAAGGAGGGAGAAAAATTTGAAACTCAAAATCTTGTAAAAGTGAATGCTAAAAATAGTCTTGATGTATAATTGGAGAAAATAAAACTATTAAAAATCTAAAAGTACAGAAAAAAGATAGAAATGGAAAAAAATACCTGGGTTTGAGTCTTTCTGACTTACTACTTGTGTGACATTGAATAAATTTCCTCTCCAGACTCCACATTCTTATATACAGGGTTATTTTGTGGCTAGAAAAAATATTCATGGATAATAAGGAAAAAGACTAGTGCAAAACAGTGACACTCTCAAAAAACTGCAGTTGATTGGATAAGAATAAAATAATGAAATAAGAGGACACTGCAAGGTGTAATGTGATGATAATATTAATAGCCGGTATTTATATTTCACTTTAAAGTTTGCAAAGTAATTTACAAATACTTTCTCAGTTTATCCTTACAATAACCCTGGAAAGTAAGCCCTCTTATGGTCCCACTTTACAAATGAGGAGGCAGACAAAGGTTAAATGACTCGTCCAAAGTCTACAACAGCTACTAAGCATCTAAGGCAGGCTTTAACTTAGATGTTATTGACTCTGGACCCAGCATGCCATACACTTCCACACTTAGCTGACTGTAGAAAAGTAAATGAGACAACTGGGCCTTTGGGCATTCTAAAAAAGGATAGCCCAGTAGGGTAGGGTCACCAAGTAAGGCTGCAAGGAGAAGGTGGCATTTGAGTTTGGCCCTTGAAGTATAATATTCTTATAAATGGAGTGGAAGGAAAAGAACATTGTAGATGAGGAAGAGGCCCTAGGTAGGGAAGGAATAAGTTTTAACTGGGGAGCACATGAAGAAGACTTGGTCTCCCTGTGGAGTGGAGGGGTGGGTATTAAGGAGAAGTGAGAGAGAAAGTAAGAAAGATAGGGAAGGATCAGACTGCTAAGGGAAGCTTGTGGTCTCATCATTTAATCTGTTAGAGTGATTTCTGCTGCTTCATCTCCCACTTCCCTCTCCCCTGCCAAAAAAACCCCCCAAACTTCAGAGAGTTATTTGGTATCTACTTTCAGAAGTTAAGAGTTAGCAAATGGAGAGAAGTCCAGCTCAGGTGTATGGAGATGGGGCATCCTCACCTAATTTGGTCTCCATTTCCTGACCAGGCATCCCCTGGCCTTAATCATCTCCTCTTTTCCAAGCAGTAAATAGATGTTAAAAGCAACAGTTTCCATGTAAAGCTATGCAAGGCAGGGGCGGTGTGGGAAGGAGGGGGCCCGATGGGTCCTTGTTTGGCAATGTTTGTACTGCAAAACAAGCTTAATGGATGGAGATTTATCACCGTTTTCATTAGTCAGAGTTGTGTCGGTTTAGAGTTTTCTACCAGAGTTGAAGATTTATGGTGGGTAGAAGGGTTGGGGTCTCAGGAAATAGGGAATAGGAGCGGGGGAGGGACGAAGATTCGGGCTCATTCCATTCTGGGAGGAACTACCCTTCCCATGATAACAGGGGTGAAAATAACTGGCTCAGGGATCCAGACAATTTATGCTGCCTATAGATAGAAAACTTCTTCCTCCAAAATTCAACTCCCTCTCCCCCAAATTATTATGACTGATAAAAGGTGAAAAAAAACAGAAGACTAAAAAATCATTTAACCTGGGTTTAACAAACATTAATTAATTGGCTTCTATATGCTATGAATTTTGGTGGAGGTGGAAGGGAGGAAGGGGGAAGGATAGAAAAGCACAAAAGAAAGCAGCCCTCACATTCTGTTGGATTCCATGGGTTCTTGCCTATTCGGCAACTACAAGCCAGCTATGTGGCCCTGGGAAGATCACTTAACTTCTTGGGACTTCATCTGTCAAATGCTCACAGTGATACTGGAGAGGGTTTTGGAAACCACCAAAAATAATTAAAATGTGAGCTAATTTTATTAATTTTGAAGGTTGAAGGAAGCAGAGATCTGTAGGGACAACTCCTCAGCACATTTCAGCCTCATTGCTGAACCATCCCTGATTATCCCTGGAAGTGAATATTGTTGAATTGAATTGAATTGACTCTATTCAAGAAAAGCCTTAAGTAGGCATGGGTAGGAACATATCCTGGCCCTCAAGTATTCCCTTTATTGACACCAGACATTTCACCATTAAAATGGAACTGGAAATTAGAAGACCAAAGTTTTAGTAATGTCTCTGTTCCCTACCATGTAATCTTAGAGCCATCTCTTCCACTTCTCTGTGCTTTAGTTTTTCCATGTGTAAAATGAAAAGATTGAAAGGGTTCTCTTAGGTCACTTCCAACTCTGCCATGCTGTGTTCCATGTTCTAACATTCCATGTTCTAGATTTTAAATGTGTTAGTATTCTAAGTTCTAAGGTCTCTTCCCGTTGTAATTGTTAATATCCATTCCTCTTTGCAATAGGGGTTAAGCACTGCCTTTTTTTCTCTCATTTCCTTTTTGGAAACACAAACCCTCAGTCTGAAGACGGTAACGAACATGCTCACTGTCTTGCTATGAATGAGTCTAGCAGATGTTTTTCTCTGTCAGGGGATAGACTGGGCAACAGGAGAGTCCTGGGCTGGGAAAGATGGGAAGAGGAAGAAGTACCCTTAAGGATAGTACATCACAATTCTGCCCTGGGGTGTTTTTCAGGTTCTATAGGAGAGAAATGTAATTGCCCCTTCTAACCCACTTCTGCGAATCAATCTAAACCAAATTTCTACAGAACAGTCCTCTGTAGGAGGTTAAAGGATGAAAGAATCGTATCAACACAACTTATCAATCAATCAACAAGAATTGCCTACTTTATGCCAGGTTGGGGATATAAAAAAACATCAAAAACAGTCCCTGCCGTCAAGGAGTTTATATTCTAATGGAGAGGGGGATTAACATGTATGTAAATAGGTATATATAAGATACATAAAAATTGTTGGAAGATAACCTTAGAAGGGAAGACACCAACAACTGAAAGATAGGGGGAGAGTTCCAGAGGAAGGTGGTGGTTGTGCTGGTGAAATTACTGCTGTTAAGATGTCAGGAGGGTGGGATCTTGTAGGTGAACTGGGTTTAAAGTGGAAGGACTGTGCAAAATCATCAGCCTGGCTCTCTCCTCAAGAGTCACTCCGAGTCAGGATTCCCTAAGAGGCAGATCCCAAGGGAAAGAACATTCCTGGCATGGGGCGCAAGTCAATGCAAAGGCATTGAGAGGGGAAATGGAGCATAGTATTTAAGGAACAGCAAGTGTGACTGGAGATCTAAGAATTCATGGAAAGGAGTAATGTGTAAGAACACTGAAAAGACTGGAAGGGGGTCAGATTGTAAAAAAAACTTTAAGTACCAAAAAGCTTTAAATGTCTTTGTTTAGACATTTGTATTTTATCCTAGAGTTAGTAGGGAGCTATTGGAGTTTATTAAGTCGGGGAAGTGATGTGGTTAAACCTATGATTTAGGGAAATCACTTTGGTTGCTGAGTGGAGAAGTGAGTGGAGTGAGGAAAGACTACACAGGGAGACCAGTTCAGACAGTTATTGAAACTGTACAGGTGAGAGGCAGGCCTTAATTCAGATGTTAGTCGATTGAATGTAACAAAAGAGATGCATACAGGAAATATGCTGTGAATGTAGAAACTAGCAAAAAAAAGACTGAATTTTTAAAAATGAAAATATTTGTTTTTCATACTATACATATTTGTAATGGGTTTTGTTTTTCTTATGCTCTCAATGGGGGAGGGAGAGAATTTGGAATTGAAAATAAAATAAAAGTGAATCAAAACTACAAGATTTAGCAATTTATTGGATATTCTATGTGAATGAGAGTAAGATTTTGAAAATGACACAGAACTATTGAACCTGGGTGACTAGAAGAATAGTAGTGCCCTTGAAAGAAATAGGACAATTCAAAAGAGGGGTGAGATGGATGGGGGACTTAATAAGTTCTATTTTGGATTTGTTGAGTTTGAAACATCCAGTTCAAAAATATAATTCAATTCAATTAATATTTGTTAATAATATCTTTATATGCAAAGCATGTTGCAGAATGCTAGGGAATATAAAGGTGAAAAAAATTGACAGTGACTCCACCCTTTTAAAGTGCTTATGATTTAATAAAGGAGGATAGGGCATGCACTCAAATATCTGTAATCAAGTCTGTAGTGGGATAAATATATGAGAGATCAAATAGTCAAACATAATGGTATGAGAATCTTGAGGAGTGAAATCACTTTATTTTGTTTAAAAAAATTTTACTTTATTTTATTATAATTTTTATTATAATAATATTTTATTTCATCCTATTACATATATTTTATTTCATCCTGTTATGTATAAAAACAATTTTAACATTTTTTTAAATTTTGAGTTCCAAATTCTCTCACCTTCTACCCTCCATTCCTGAGAAAACAACTAATTTTGTATAGAATATATATGTATAGGCATGCAAAATATATTTCCACATTAGCCATTTTGCAAAAGAAAACACAGACAAGAAAAAAAACCCAAAATAAAAAATAAAGTTAAAAGGCATACTTAGATCCAAATTCAGACTCCACCAGTTGTTCCTCTAGATGTGAATAGGATTTTTCAGCATGCATTCTTCAGAATTGTCTTGGATAAATGTATTGATCAGAGTAGCTAAGTCTTTCACAGTTGATCATTTTTACAATATTTCCTTTACTGTGTACAAACTTCTCCTGGTTCTGCTCACCTCACTCTGCATCAATTCATATGTCTTCCCAAGTGTTTCTGAAACTATCTCCCTAGTCATTTCTTATAACAGCAATAGTGTTCCATCACAGTCACATACCACAACTTGTTCAGCTAGTCCCTAATCGATGGGAATCCCTTCCATTTGCAATTCTTTACCACCACAAAAAAGCTGCTATAAATATTTTTGTACATATATAGGTCCCTTTCCTTTTTCTTTGGAGATCCCTTTATTTTTACAAAGAGCTTTTACACGCTTATTATACTTCATTGGTCCTCACAGCAACCCCATGAGATAGGGAGGAAAAACCTATTCCCATTGTAAGATGAGGAAACTGAGGTTCTGAGCAGCTAAGTAAATTGCTTGAGGTCCTATAGTTTATTAAGTAGTGTGGTCAGGATTCAAACCCAAGTCTTCTGAAAACTCCTCTTGTGCTCTTTAGACTACCCCAAGGGCTGCTTCCAAAAATAAAATTGTCCCAGACTCAAATGAGTCTCATGATCAGTGAATCAATGATCTAATGAATCAAATCACCAAATGAGATAATATTTGTTTAAAAATGAAAGAGAGAAAGAAAAATGGAAGAAAGAGAGAGGAAGAAGGAAGGAAGGTGCTTAGCACAATGCCTGGCACATAGTAGGTGCTTTATAAATGATCGTTCCCTTCCCTTTCAGACTCGACTCTTTACTATCTCACCCCATGTTCCTTAGCCCTTGGAATAAACCCTGCTTAAGATGACCTGTTAGATCCAATATGTGTCATCTTGTAGGACAGGGCTTGGCAATCTATGAAAAGTGTCATATCATAGTTCCTACACCTGGTCATTTCATGAACCAGGGAGTGGAGAAGGGAGAAGAATGAGTGCTCACACCTGCTGTCACTTCACTGCCACCAGGGAAGTGGGGAGAGTGTAAGCCAGATGCCGAGACCAAGGCATTGCAACTCTTGAAATCAGTGAGGTGGGAGTATGGCAGTGATAAGTGACCTTTGTGCTGATGAGATTTGGCTTACTGTGAAGGTGCTCACACCTGCTATGGGGATCTCTAGTCAATCCTCCATTTTTCCTACTGTGGCAAGTGATCAATCACAAATTTTACTTTGAGCATCTGGTTGCCATTAGCACCCACTCTGCTTACTTAAAGGTCCTTTGTTGATATTGCCACCATTTTAATCTGGTCCTGTATAGCCTGTGCAAAGGGAAGTCTTTTGAAGCCAAATTATTTCAGTAGCCCAAGGAAAACCAGACTTCCAGGGAGAGAGAACTGCTTTGCCTAGGTTAGGGTTTTGCAGACATGTGCAGGGACACTGCCTGTCACTATCATGGAGTGGACATGGACAAAACTTAATCAGGTGGATGAGATGGGAAATCTCAGGAAGCTGGATAGTTTCCTGGCTCTTCTTTGCAACATAGCTTCATTATTAGGTTAAGAATGCTGTAAATTCCCTAAGAATTGGGACCTATTCCAAAATCAGTTCAACTCATGAAGTATTTGCTGAGTGTCTGCTTCGTGCCTAGCACATTGCTAAACAGTAAGTAATATATAAGAGATGTGGTCCCTACATTTGAATAGCTTATTAGTCTATGTGAGAAGAAAAGACAAAAATACAGAATCAGGGTTAAGAGGGAACTTTAGGGTCTTGTGATGTACAGCTATCCCTTCTACAAAATACCTAAAGAAGTGGTTATCCAGTCTCTGATAAAAAAAATAAAATTTCCAGTGTTGGGACCCCCTTTACTCCAGAGGCAACCTGTTCCACCTTTAGATAGTTCAAATTGTTTTGTTTTTCTCTTACATGAAATCAAAATCTGTGTTTTTGTAAACTCCTTCTAATACTCACAAAGAGCAAGTATGTATCTCCCAAGTGTTCAGTTTCCTGGCAAAACCAACCAGTGCTCATTTGACATGGCTCCGTGTCCCCTTACCATTCCAATCACCTTTTTTCTGATGAACTTCATCTTGTGGATTAAAGTCCCTCTGAAAATGTGTCACCCAGAAATCATTCAAAGTCCTTTGGATTTAGTGTGATCAAGGCAGAGGACAACTGGACTCTCACCTTCCTTGTTCTGAACACTGTGCCATCTTAATTCCTAGGATGGAATTAGTTCTTTATGATTGCCATGTCATCCTGTTGATTCACATTGAGCATTCAGTCCTCCCAAAAAAACCAGATCTCTCTCCCTGAACAACTGTTTCCCAAGACTAGAGTCTGAGTCCCATTTTGGTCATTAACTAAAAGTGTGACTTTAAGGAAATTGATCCACCTCTGTGAGCTTCAATTTCCTCACCAACAAAACGAAAATGATAATACTACTTTTTCTGCTCCACAGCTTGGTTGATAGGATCCAGTGAGACAATGTTTGTGAAAGTGATAAAAAAAAAACAAAACTGTAAAACTCTTATGCAAATGTGAATTATCGTTGTAATGCCATAGTTTTGGGATCTAGATGCATCCTTATGGACTGTCTGGTCCAACTTGTTCATTTTACAGATGAGGAAATTGAGACCTAGGGAAATGCCTACAGTCTCCTATCTGTTCTCTTTCTTTCTTTTTCCCTTCATTTTTCTTCTTTTTTCTCCTTCCTCCCATTTTTCTTTCTTTATATTAATTTCTTGTATTTTATTTTTAAATGTTTTAGTGATGCTCTTTTTTCCATTACTTTCAAATTGACTCCTTATTCATTCCCATTAGAATATTCTATTTGTAAAAATTTCATGTGAATAAATGAAAAATATGTATGGAGCCACTGATATGTGGCAGTGTATAGTATTAGGCATTGGAGGTACAAATGAAAAAATGAAACAGCCCTTGCCTTCAAGAAGTTTATATTCTAAAAGGCAGTGACAACACATATAGAGAAATGGTGGCTAGAATAAGGAGGTTTTTATATATTTTTTTCTCTAGAGAAGAAGGGAATGACCATTTTCATAGTATCTACTCTGTGCCAAGCACTGTGTTAAATACTTTTTACACATATTATCTCATTTGATCACAGCAATTCTTTGAGGTAGATGCTATTATCATCCTCATTTTTATAGTAAGAGGAGCTTAAGCAAAGAAAGATTAAGTGACTTGCTCAAGGTCACACAGACACCTCTCTGAGGTCAGTTCGAATTCAGGTCTTCTGAACTCCAGACCAAGCACTCTATCCACTGAGGCACAGGAATAGTGATTGGAGCCAAGGGCAATGGATTGTTTTGCTCTTTTCATCATTCTCAGACCATAAGGTGAAAAGTCTGGGGGTTGGAGGGGAGGGAAGAGGGTCAGTACTTCTGAACAGTATACAAACCAGCTGATGAACTGGTGGTAAGATGTTTGGGGGGAAGAATGTGAAGCATGGGGTGGAGACTGGGAAGGGGGGGTTGGTTAGATATAGTAAGGTGAATTTGTACTCATTTATCAAGGGAGTTCAGTTCTAATTCTACATGAACTGCTAAAAAAAAATAAAGGATCCAATCATATTACTTTTATGACACAAATATAGCCTTGATACCTAAACTAGAGAGAGTCAGAACAGAAAAAGAAAATGACAGACCAATTTCCTTAATGAATATTGATGCAAAAAATTTTAAATAAATTATTAACAAAGAGACTACAGAAATATATCTCAAAGATCACATGCTATAACCAGGCTGAATTTATACCAGGAATGCAGGACTAGTTCAATATTAGGGAAACTAGAATTGACCATCTTGAGAATATAAACAAAAATCATATGATTGCTTAAATAAATGTAGGAAAAGTTTTGGACAAAACATAATACTCATTTCTGTTATTAAAAAGAAACCTCTAGAAGGCACAGGAATAAATGAAGCTTTCCTTAATGAGTAATACCTATCTAAAACCAAGAGCAAGCATTACTTGTAAAGGAGATGTTAGAAGACTTTCCAATAAGGTCAGGGGAGAAGCAAGGATGCCAGTGAACACCATTACTATTCAGACTTGTACCTGAAACTCTAACTATAGCAATAAGATAAGAAAAATAAACTGAAGGAATGAGCTTAGGTTTTTTCCATAGGAATAAAGATAGCCCAGAGTGGTGATCCAAAACTTAGTTGATTAATTCACCCAGGGAGGGAAACATGACCTTTTTGAGGTTTAATTTTGAGGGTGCTATTCCAGGTGGGAAGAGGGAAGAGATAAAACAGATGACAAAATATCTAAGATGGGAGTGAAGCATGGCTAAGGAGAACCAGTTACTCCAGTGATCAGGTCTAAAAAAGTATAACTCTATCTATAGCTCACTACTTGTCTGGGAAGATGAAGGAGGTAAAGTCAGCTCTCAGTCTACCGATATTCTGAGTGGGTACTACATTGGTCAGGGTTGGGAACTCTTCCAGCATTGTTACTCTCCTTTACATTATTGTTCTCCAGTTCTACTACCTTGATCTGCATTAATTCATATAAACATGAATTATTTCTTCCTACATGTCTCTAAAATCTTCATATTCATCATTTCTCGTGGACAATAATATCCCATCACATTCATATGCCACCATTTATTCAAGCAATTCCTGCTGCTTTCCCCTAGTCTTTTCCTTGCACCCTTCTCTACCACCCATTCTCTTGTCCTTGGCCATCAATAAAACCCCTGGAAATTGTGGTGGGATGAGGCTTTTGCAATCATGTTTCCCACCCAACCCCCCGCCTTTACTCTCATCCTCAGGGCAGCACTCTGGGTCAGTTGTTGCCTGAAGTGGCTTTTTAAGCAATTAGACTGAGCTGTTGGACACTTGCAAGCCTAATTGTTTCAAAAGCCCTTGAAGGATCTGAGTCCCCGCTCTTAGAAAGCCTGTGAAGTGGGGCATCTGTGAAGACCTAAGAAGTGTGAAGAATTAAGGCTTCTCCTCCTTTTCTTCTGTGTTCCTCAAAGTCTTCCTCCAAATGGGAGGGTAAGAACAGAGGCAGATGATCCCAAATCTTCCTAGAGCTGTTGGACTCAGTGTCAGATTAGATCACTGGGCAGAGGGTTCAAGAGCTCAAGCCATCACTCTCTGTCTTCCTGTATCTTCATCCAAGGAAGCTTGGGCAAGTGTTCCACTATCCCAGGCTTCTAGACAGATGTCCTAGGGAGGTGGTTCTCCTTTTGAGTGATTCCTACAGCCATGTCAGTGGAAAGCAGAAAAGCCTGTTGGGCTTTTTCCCTGAGTGGAAAGCAAAACCATCTTAAAAGCTCCCTTTTAAAAACCAGTCATTCATTCAACAAACATTTCTAGATATGAGTACTAGTCACAGATTCTACCCAGGAGAGGAATCATTTTGTAGTGCCCTTGCTAACTGGGAGATTTTCACATCACTCAGGGAGTTTCCTCCTTGTAAATAATGAGTTGAATCTCTAAGATTTTTCCTAGCTTTAATGAGCTATGTTTGGGGAAGAACAACTATGCTAGGGGAGTAGTATAATCTTAAACAGAAAGGGAGGTTGAGACCAGAACATGGAGTGTCTCAATTCCTTGGCAAGCATTTAAAATGTATCCTCTGAGCCTTAGGAAACAATTAAAACTTTTGGATGATCAGAACTCTTCTAGGAAGATTGATCCAGGGTAGTATGCTTCCCCTCCCACCTGAGCTCAGCAGAGGAGAAAAAAATCTAAGATGGATGTTCTGTCACCCATCCCATATACCATGTTTTCTCACTGCCTGACACATAGTAGGTAATTAATAAGTGTTTATAGGTGGACTGACTGATTGCTTCCTGCTCTGCCATTCTAAGTGGTACATTCTAACATTTTAAGTTCCAAGGTCTCTTCCAGTCCTGACATTTGAACTTGGTGTTTTCCAACAGTCTTTGTTCTAAGGTCCTTTCCAAAGGCTAACCGTTCTGTGTTCTCAGGTCTCCTCCAGCTCTAACAATCTATGTCCATTCATTCAACAAGCATTATTAAGAGCTTACTCGAGACAGCTTCATGTTTTGTGGTTCCTCAAGAAGTCATTTATTCCTTTCAATCACTCTCAGCCCTCTTTTCAAAACATTGAAAGGGCAACTGTAGCCTAGAATACAAAGGGCCTGGGATCTTCAGTCAGAAGTCAGAGCTCTGGTGATCACCAGAGTGACACTAGGCAAGTAAGTCACTTCCCTCTCTGATCTTCAGTTCCCTCATGTGTAATATGAGAATTTTGGAGTAGATGATAATCGATACTTATAAACTCTAGGCTCTAAATCCTGTGATACTTGATATGAGAGAACAAAGGTAGATTTTCTGATTTATTCTGTATACATTTCGTTTGGAGTAACTAAGTAGCACATTGGATAGAGCATTGGTCTTGGAATCAGGAAGACTCATCTTCATAAATTCAAATTCAGCCTCAGATGCTTACTATCTGTGTGACCTTGAGGAAGTCACTTAACACTGTTTGCCTCAGTTTCTTCATCTGTAAAATAAGCTAGAAAAGAAAATGCCAAACCACTCCAGTATCTTTGCCAAGAAAATCCTAAATGGGGTCTGGAAGACTTTGCAAACACTGAAAAAAGTGACTGAACAATATTTTGTTTGTACATAGTTGTCTGCATATTATTAGGATTGTGAATTCCTTAAGAGCTAGGATGGACTTTTGCTTTTCATTGTATTCTCAGGGCTTAGCACAGTACCTAATACCTAGCATGTTTATCGACCCATTGACTGACAAAATTATAATATGCCAGTTGGTGGAGGAGTGGTGACTATTCAGAGTCAAACTCCAGAGAGGGAGAAAGTGGAGAGCTATCACATAAGGCTTTGAGTTCTATGGTCAGACTCCCATTCACAGTTGCATTGACCTAGGTTAAAGCTTTCATCTTTCTGAGATTATAACCCTTTCGGTGGCAGGGATAGCCCCTGAACATAATAGTAGTAATGAAAATACTAATTTATATGTAGTGTTTTAAGGTTTGCGGAGTTCTTTATATTCATTCTCTCATTCGACCCTGAAACAGATGCAATTATTATTTCCGTTTTACATATGAGGAAACATAAGCCTCAGGTGAAGTGACTAGCTCAGTGTCACAGGCTCATCAGTGTCACAGGCTGGTCAGTATCCATTGAGTGAATATCTCTTGGTTAAAATACAAACTCCACTGGGGGAGGTAACATTTTAAATGGTTATCTGCATTTCATATCTTTGCCTGAATGGAAATTTTGTGGCCAGGTTTTCCTAAGAGAAAGTGAAGACAGAAAAACATTACAAGGATCATTGGGTTTAGAGTTGGAAGATATCTTCATACCCTTTATTTTACTCAAAGGGAAACTGAGGCCCAGAAAGGTGAAATGGCTTATCCACCTGGGGTAGTAGTGAAGAATCAGGAGTCTAAGGTGAATATTCTGATTTCAACTCCAGTTTTCTTTCCCCTAGGGTGTGCAATCTTAAAATATACTGAGAATCTGGAGTAGAGGTTACTAGAAGAGAGGTAACTACTAAGAAGAGGAAATTCTGTGCAGAAAAGAGGGAGTTTTAGAAAAGGAGTCGTGAGAGACAATCTTCTGCATGCCTTTGTTCCAGCAAACACTGCCCACATCTGTATTCCTAACTCTTCTTTTAATTAAATCCACCATGATTTTATTAGTCACCTACTATGTGCAAAGAACTATTTTAGGGACCAAGAGAAACACAACTTTTAGATGACAAGGTTTCTTCCCACAAAAATCTTATAGGAAGATTGAGAAATCCACATCGAGAACTATAATATATCCTATTAATCAATCAATCAATCAATCAGTCACTAAGTATTTAAGTATCTACTATATGCCAGGCCTGGTGAAGAGTGTGAAAGAGTCACAAAAATCAAAGGTCTATATCAGGTCTTTGGGGAGAAATCATTACCTACAGTAATAATCTCAAAAGATCACATAGAAGATAACTCATTTAAGCTAGGGTTTAAAGGAGAGAGAAAAATTAATGAGTGAAAATCATGGATGATGTTCCAATTCTATAATAGGAAGCAATGAGGAGCAGCATGGTGGAAAGAACCATGGGCTGTTTTCAAGAAGCAGTCAGCAATCCAATGGGCTAGAAGCACAGAGCAGGTTGAGGGGATGAGGTTGCTGAGATGAGACTGGAAAAGTCAAAGGTCATTGGATTTTGGAGGACCTTGAATGCCAGGGAAAGGCACTGGAACTTTATTTGACAAAAGAGAGCTGATGAATGTTTTTTAGAGCAAAGATTTGAAATGATCAGTCCTATGCATAAATAAGAGAAATTTGGTAGTGTGTTTTTTAATCTTTAAACTTTAAAGGATGGGTGGGGTGAGAAGGAAAAGGAAGAAAATAGAAATGAGTGTAGTACAGTGGAAGAAATTTTACATGTGGAAATAAAGGATCTGAGTTCAAAGCTTGGCTCTACCATTTCTAACCAAGCCATTCCAACTCTGTGGGCCTCAGTTTCCTCACGTGTTAAATGAGAAGTTTGGACTAAATCATCTCAAGGGTCCTTCCCAACTAAAATGAGTTGCATATTATCTTTAAGTTACATTACATAATACATATTATTTTTATAGTTACATTATCTTTAAGGTCCATTTTAACTTTAAATCTATGATCCCTAGACTTTCTGAGAGACTATTGCAATAGTCCTGGCAGATGGTGATGAGAGTAGCTCATCTAGAGAGTAGCATGCTAAGGTGATAGCAGTGGGAATAGGAGAGGAGATAGTGTCGGGTAATGGTTTCCCTTGTATGCTCTCCACCTCCCCTCTCCCTGCCCTGGCCCCACCTCTTCACCGCTCGGAGTCCTTCACCTGCCTACAAGGAGGCTGGCCCCATCCATCCTAGGGCCCCAGTGCTGACAAGAGCTTTCAGGGTGAAGGGGAAAGGTATTTGGCCCTGAGGCTGGGGGAGGGCGGAAGGGGGTGGTCAGGGAGTTAGGCCCCTTTTCCAGGAGGGCTGGCGGCTGTTTATATGTAAACATTAAGGAGAGGGAAAGCAGCTTCCTGTGAGTTTAATTTTTAGAGGGGGAGGGGTGAGGAAAGAACTGAAATCCTTACCTGGCAGTTTTCTCTTCCCCTCCTCCTTCCTCCCCTCCCTTGAGGCTTCTTAGGGCCCTTCTCTTCTACAAACAAATTCCAAACTGAAAGCAAGTGGAATCCTTTTCAACTTTCCCCCAAACATCCGCTTCTTCTGGAAGAGACGCCTCAGACAGACTTCATGATTTTCACCCATTAATTCCTATCTATTCTTTAAACCCTAGCTCAGATGCCTTCATTCTCCACGAAGCCTTCCAGGATTTTTCCTGTAAGGAATGAGACTTCTGGCCTCCAGAAAGCCAGGGCCACAGCCCTTGAAAAGTGAAAAGAAGAACTAGATCTGGAATGAAACACCTGGTTCAAATCCCACCCTAGACAAACTGCTCCCCCTCTTCTAGCCTCAGTTTCCTCATCTGTTAAAGGAGGATGAATTAAATCATCTCAAGGGTTCCTCCAAACATTAAATCCATGATCCCAGAAGTGACGAGCGTGTGTCTGTGTGTATATGTGTGTATTTGGTAAGGTGATACTATTTGATAGAAAAGAAAGTCTAATCCCACCCCAGCACTTTCTCCAGGGATTTATTCCACTTGTCTTTGCCTCCCCAGAGCCTGGCACATAGGATTTTCTTTAGAAATGCTTTTAATTAACTGATGCTGAGTGAAATGAGCAGAACCAAGAGAACATTGTACACAGCAACAGTTGTCACATTGTTTGATGACTGACTTTGATACACTTAGCTCTTCTCAGCAATGCAAGGATCTAAGACACTCCAAAAGACTCACAATGGAAAATGCTGTCCACATCCACAGAAAGAACTATGGAATCTGAACGCAGATGGAAGAAGACTATTTGTTCTCCTTTTCTTTTGTCCTTTTGTTTTTTCTTTCCTGTAGTTCCTGCAGTTAGTTCTAATTCTTGTTTACATCATGACTAATATGAAAATGTTAATATGAATGTATAAGTAGAACCTATATCAGATTGCACGCCATCTTGGGGAATAGGGAGGAAAGAGAGGGGAAGAAAATTTAAAATTCAAAATCTTATGGAAGTGAATGGAAAAAGAAATTATTTTTTTCTAAAAAGAAATGCTAATTAATGGATGGATTGTTTGACTGAGTTCCATTAATCAATCAACAGCCTTGGAGGCCAAAAAGTCTGAGTCTAGACTTTGACATAGCCTTACTGGGTGACTCTGAGTAAGTCACTTGACTTCTTAATAACCCAGGCAATTTGACAAGACAATAAATTGCAAAGCAGATGCTGACACGAATTGGCAGAAGATATTTCTTCACCAGAAGTTCCTTATATTAATGAAGTCACAAACTATTTTAAAAAAATGTTTCAGCTACCATGCTAATAACTGTGGAAACAAAAATAAAACATCCTTTTCCCTCAAGAAATTCTACCTGGGGAGATGCTATATGTTCATGGGCGTAGATTCAACATATATAAAATATAAGTACAAGATACTTTTTAAAAAATTTTTCTTTATTTCAGTGACTTTAATAATCATAATCCAGAACAAACATCTCAATATGTGAAGAACAAAAAATAAAATTACGTATGAATCCATGTACTGTAACATAGTATATGGGTATATAATACATGTGTCTTGTGTCTTCAGGAAATTCTTCACTTAAAAAAAATTTCCAAATTTATTAATTCATGTGTTTTTAATTTTCAACAATCATTTCCATAAATTTTAAATTTTCTTTCTTCCCCAAGATAGCATGCAATCCTATATGGGTCCTACATATACATTCTTATAAAACACAATTTCGCATTATTTATGTTGCGTATAAGAATTAAAACAAATGAGAGAAAACAAAACAAAACATAACAAAAGAGAAAAATAGTCTTCTTTATTCTGTGTTCTGACTCCATAGTCCTTTCTTTGTCATTTTGCATCATAAGTCCTTTGGACAAGATATTTTTTGAAGAGAGATTTGTCTTATAATCATAACTCACGTTTCTATGCTATGTAAAAGTTGACAAGAAATGCTCTTAAGTTGTGTTCTATTTTGTGATGTGGGGGGGTGTTTCTGGGCAGAGATACTGGAGTGGTTTGCCCTTTCCTTCCCCAACTCCTTTTACAGATGAGGAAACTGAGGCAAACAGGGTTAAGTGACATACTCAAGGTCACACAGCTAATGAGTGTCTGAGGATGAATTTGAACTCAAGGCTTCCTGACTCCAGGTCACATATTCTATCCACTTCACCACCTAGCTGCCCTGTGAGAAGTAGCTTGCCTCCAATCCATGCTGTGAGGTAGGAAGCCTGATGGGGACAGTTAGGTGGCACTATAGTGTGCAGAGTGGCTGGCGCAGGAGTCAGGAAGACTCATCTACCTGAGTGCAAATCAGACACTTACTGTGTGACCCTGAGCAAGTCACTTCACCCTGTTTGCCTCAGTTTCCTCATCTGTAAAATGAGCTGGAGGAGGAAATGGCAAACCACTCCCGTATCTCTGCCAAGAAAACTCCAAATGGGGTCAAGAAGAGTCAGACATAACTGAACAACAATGAAAGTCTGCAACAATGCAGCAAATTGAATTACCCTTCATGTTATCGAGCACAACACCTAGTCTAGCCCTAGGCAGTAGTAATTACTCAATAAATCCTTGTTGACTTTTTTTTGTAAGAGGAGGGAAAAGAGGTTGGAGAGAGAAACGAGTGGGGAGGGGGTGAAAAGGGAAGTCATCTTTGTATTTAAGAACAAAAATCACCTGGTCTGGGGAGGTGGGAGTCAAGGAAGGGGTCTGATAGAAGAAAATTATAGAAGGAAAAGAGAAGAGTTAAACCTGAATCAAAAGCCACAAAAGGACAGCCTACTCACTATGAAAGCAGACCATTTACAGTGGACATGTAGGAGAAACATTGATAAACAGTAAGGGATAAGCTCAGAGGGAAGCAAAAATTCAACATTTTAGTATCCTAAGAAGTCCTATTTTGAAAGGGGGCTTTATCTAGCCCAACCCCTTAATTTTACAGGTGAGGAAACTGAGCCCCAGAGAGGGAAGATCAAAAAATCCTAGAATTTGAGAGTTGGGAAAAACCTTATCTGAATTTAGTCCAACTCAAAAAAATCCCCACTATGACTTACTAGATGATTGGTTAAGAAGGTTTGCCTTGAAGACCTCCAAGAAGTGGAAAACTACGAACAATTACTTAACTAGCAGGCATTTATTAAATTCTCATTATGTATTGGTCACTACATTAAGTGCTTATTATGTACTGGTCACTACAGTAGGCACTTTCTGGGACAAAAAAAAAAAGTGAAAGTCTGTCCACTCAGGAAGCTAATAGTCTCGTGTGTGTGTGTGAGTGTGATCGCAGGAAAGGGGAGGAGACGTGTAGATATGTAGTTGTGTATATGTATAGAAATTTATAACATGTACAGATGTACAAAATTATAATGTTATAGATAGTTTGGGGAGGGGAAGAGTACTTGCATTTGAGATCAGCAAAGACTGTCATTAAAGCTGAGCTCAGAAGGAAGCTAGACGTTCTCAGAAGTGGAAGTGAAGCTGGAGTGTATTCACAGGAGATCAGTCAGTTCAAAAGCATGGAGGTGGGAGATAGAGAGCCATCTATGGAGAACAGTTAGAAGGCTGGTATCAGAAAGCATCTAAAAAAGAAGTAAAGATATAATAAGACTAGAAAGGTAAGTAGAGGGCTCAGTTGTGAAAGGCTTTAAATCCCCAAAGAGAGGAATTTATTTGCTAAAGGGAGTCATAGTAGTTTATATTTGAATGGGGGAGTGACCTACACTTTAGGAAACTTACATCAGTAGCTTTATGGTAGATGGATTATTAAAGTGGATTGAAACTTGAGACAGGGATGTCAATTAGGAAGTTATTTTCTTAAGGTGAGAGGTGATGAGGATCCAAACCAGAGTGCTGACTGTTTGAAAGGAGCCAAAATGATATCTAGCAGAGACATTATGGAGATAGGAAATACAAGATTGAAACTGGTTGAATATATGGGATGAATAAGGATGAGGAATTCAGGATTACCTGGCAGTGAGTGACCGGGAGAATGGTGGTACCCTTGACGGAAATGGGGAAGATCAAGAGAGGGGTAATTTTTTGGACTTGTTGAGTTTAAACTGCTTTCTGGACATCCATTTTGAAATACCCAATAGGTGGTTGGTTGGTCGGTTGGTTGACGTCCTTCACTCTCACAGATGACCAAAACGACATCACTATGTTGGAGTCAAGGTGCTGTGTGTCTGACTGTGGCTGATCAGAGCAAGATGAGCTCTGAAGGCTCTACCAGAGGTTGGGCATAAATAGTCCATATGAACATATGGAGGGGAGGAGTCTCTAAATTTGTGTGGCTCATGCTTCCTTTGAGCTACTACAATTCTGCTTCACTCATGGAACACAGTGCCTTCTTTGATGGGGGCACACTGTGCTGGGCAGTCCTGTGCCAGTGTCTCTCATGTCCCACAATTGATCCCAAAGTTCTTAAGGGAGACCTTGAAAGTGTTCTTGCATCACTTCTTCTGACCACTATGTGAGCACCTACCTCATGTGAGTTCTTTATAAAATAGTCTGTTAGGTAAATGTGCTTTTGGCATTTGAGCAACATGGCCAGCCCACTGGAGTTGTGCTTTCTGTAGCAGAGCTTGAATGTTTGGCAGTTCAGTTCAAGAAAGGACCTCAGTGTCCCGTACCTTATGTTACCAGGTGATCTTCAGAATCTTCCTAAGACAATTCAAATGGAATCACTTCCTGGCAATTTCCTGGCATGGCGCTGGTATGCAACAGGTTTCACAGGTATACGACATCATAGTATCAGCAAAATGGATCTATTTTTATATAATATCATAATTTTTATTTATTATATTTAATAATATTTTTATCTATATTATCTACCTTCAGTTTGTTAGGCATCTTTATACCTCTTCCCTCCCACACTTTCCTTCAGAGCATCCCAAACAATGAGCTAGCTCTGGCAATGTGTGTGTCAACCTCATCATCTATCTGTACATCCCAGGAAAGCATATTGCTAAGGTAAGTGAACCTATCCACAGTATTCAACATTTTTCCATTTGCTATAACCAATGGTTCCACATATGAATGGTGTGCTTCCTGAACCAGCCCATTCTACTTTTGGACTGCTCTAATTGTTAGAAGGGTCCTTCCTCCTCCACCCCAGCCCCACATCAAACTTAAATTTATCTTATTGGAACTTCTTAAGATCATAGGTTTATACTCTGCTTTTCCTAGCGGGAAGGGATCAGCAGGGAGCCTGCAATCCTTGAAAACTCTGTCCTGGAGTTTAGCATCTTGGACTTTGCCTAGATTACCTTGGGTACTCATTCTGGACCTGGCCTGGAATCCAGACACTCAGGGGTCCTGAAGTAGAGGAGAAATCTAATTTAGAGATAAAAGAATAGGGAATTTGGGACTCTCCCCCATATTTTAAGATGGAAAGCACTATAGGACCCTAACCAGATCATGCCTGCTTCTTATTCCCAGAGACATATATTTACAAAGTGCTTAAGAGATAATTTTCCTAGCTCTATGCCACCTTGGAAAGGTGAGTAGTGAGTGACACTCTCAACCCCCCCAAAACACTAGGGTTATAGGGTGACATTCCTCACCCCCCCTTCAAGAAGACCCCCTTCTTCAACTCTCCCTTGCTTTATACCAGCTGCCCAAGATCTGAGCAAGCTGGATCCCATCTCCCTCTGACATATTTCCTCACAAACCCTACCCCCAGAGTCTGGCAGACTGGAAGGCTTAAGAATGGGGGGAAAACATACTGCTGGCCATTTTTCGGGAAGGAAAGGGGGGAGGGTCCCTGACCCAAGAATTAACCTCGGAGTCACCATCTACCCTCCCCAATCTTCTTCGACTGATTCACCCTACCCCTAGGTGGCAGGCTCCACCCCTCAGGAGGACAAGCCATGGGGAAGATCATAGAAGAATGATAGAGTGCACACTTATGTAGGACAACAGCCCTATTGGGGGAGGGAGAAAAAGAAAGGGAAGAGAAAGGAAACTGGACCGTGATTTCATTAGTGGAAGGGGAAATCAGCACCTGCTCTGCAGTTTCAAAGTTTTGCCTTAGAATTGCCTTTAAGATTAGATGTCATTATTTCCATTTTACAGATGAAGTTCTGTGGCTCACACAGATAGTAAATATCTGAGATGGACTTGGACTGTAGGTGTTCCTTACTCCAGATCTAACATGCTATCCACTCTGTTAGACATAGGATTAAGAACTAGGGATGTGTGTTAAAGATTATTTACCCATTTTACAAACAAAAAAACCAAAATCTGAGTCTCAGAGAGGGCAAGTGACTTGTTCAAAATCACACAGACTCAGACCACTTCTATCTCACTCTTCCCACTCCCCCAGACCAAAAAATAAAATAAGATAAAATGGCAGAGGGGGCAGACTCTTCTTTTCAACTTCCAAGCACATGATGGCAAGGCAGAGTTTGGGAGGTAGGGGCCCCAAGGGGATGGCCATTTGTCCTCTGACCAGGAGTCCAGAGTACAAAGGAGTCCCAACCCTTTCCGGAGGCCACACCAATTCATGCTGACCAACAAGGGAAGGGGGCAGCCCTGACCTGCCAAGTGTGTCTGGAATCACTGACAAGAACCAAGACCGCTTCCCCTCAGCTCCCCTCTCTACCCCCCCCCCCTTAAATTTGTTATTTTCTTTTCCAGAAAGATTAGTCTATGTTACTCCTCTATCAAAGCCAAGAGAATAAATATGCGGTTGGGAGACAGAAAAACCCAGGCCCAAAGGGCCCCACTCCCCCTGCAGCATAAACCCTGGGGCTTTTAACCAGAATGGCTTTCAGTAAATCTCTCCTATCAGCAGAAACCTTTGAGAGAGTTTGTTTAAAGGCCCAGGAGATAAACAGCTCAGAGAAATGTTTGTTTAAGATGTATGTTCTGTGCCCCCAATCCGAGGCTAGGATTTCTATCTGTGGGGAGAGGAGGGAGCCTAGCCCACTCCTGTGACCTGGGGTAAGGGAGGCCTCCTGGAGGGGGGCCAGGGCCCCAGTGTAGAGTCACTCTGGTGGGGGCTGGGACTAGTACCTGAGGTTGCTCTATGTATGGCCCTTAATGGAAGTACCAGGGTTGGGGGAAGGAACTGGGTCCCCCACACCTGCCAGGATCTCTGCAGGGGGAGGGTAGGCTGACAGGAAAGGCCACAAAGAAGGAGAGAGTTCATTGAACATTTAACATGTATTAAGGCCTACCCTGTGAAAGGTGATCCACACGAGAAAAAATAAGATATGGTCCCTGTCCTTTGGGAGCTTCTAGTCATAAATGCAAAGAATTTTAGAGGTCAAGTAGTCTGACATACACCCCCTACCCCTATTT
Source organism: Bettongia penicillata ogilbyi (assembly GCA_023548195.1). NCBI lineage: Eukaryota > Metazoa > Chordata > Mammalia > Diprotodontia > Potoroidae > Bettongia > Bettongia penicillata. Next base: position 1,813,983 of record JAJHZJ010000089.1, read on the forward strand.
TACAGATAAAAAAAACTGAGGCCTAAGGAGTTGAAATGATTTATCCAAGGTCACTCAGGCAGCAAGGATGACAGGTGGGATCTCATCCCAGATCCTCTGAACTCAGAGTCAGTTCTGTGTCCACTTTACATAATAATAATAATGGCTCACATTTATATGGTGCTTAGTATGTATGAGTCAGACACTGTGCTAAGAGTCATAACAAAAATTTTTTTAAAAATAGCCAATATTTATATAGTACTTACTATGTGTCAGGTACTGTGCTATGGGCCATAACAATAATTTAAAAATAATAATAGTTAATATAGCTATTATTAGCTAACAGCTAATATGTAGCACTCACTATGCCTCAGACTAAGCTCTTTACAATTATTAACTCATTTGATCCTCATAGCAACCCTGGGAGGTAGGAGCTGTTATTATCCCCATTTTACAGAGGAGGAAACTTAAGTGACTTGCCCAAGGTCTACAGCAAATAAATGTCTGAGACCATATTTGAACTTTCCTGACGTCAGGCCTGGCACTCTATACACTTTGTCAGATACAAAACTGAACATAAACACACAGAAAGATAGTAGCAAAGGATTATAAGAGCTTAGAAGAGAGAAGACTCATTTTCAACTGTGGTATCATGGAAAGAGCCTGGGTTTAGGGTCAGAGGACAATGGGTGAGCTATTTCCCTTCTCTGGGGCTCAGATTCATGTTCTGTAAAATGAAGGAGGTAGACTAGATGAATCCTAAGGGCCCTTCCAACACTAAAACAAAGATTCTAAGTTTGGGGTTTTCTTTATACTAAGTTTTTATTGACAGCCTACTATATGCCAGTCCTTGAGTCAGATAATATATAGAACACAGAAAGTTTGAGATGTAGACCCAGCCCTCAAGAATCTGACAAGTACAGTTAGCAAGGTAAATAAATCTAATACACTGGTGGAGAAAATAAACAGTACCAGGCAGTATGCAAGCAATAAGTGCCTGATCCCTGCTCTAGGTAGGTGCTAGAGGAGCTTGGGGGGAAGGGAAGGGGAAAGGAGAGAGACATGGGGATTCTGGGAGCCAGGAAGACAATGCAAGAGGAAGCACCTGAGTATGATGTCCCCAATCTCACTTTCCATCTGAAAATAAAAAAGAAAAGTGGAATAAGGTCACTGTGCTGAAGAACCCTTGAGCCCTGGGTGGGGGTGAATGGGAGGAAAATTAGGTTTGGAGGATAGAGAATACTGGTAGGGGAGAAAAAGGAGTATCTTAAGGGACGTGGAGGATTGGTCAATAACTGCAAGTTAGCAGTTCCCTGAGCACCTCAGGTTCTCCCTGGAGAAGCCAAGATTGGACCCAGGCATAACTGTGAAGCAGGCAAAGGGTTAACCCTTTTAGAATAACCCCTCATGTCCCCCCTACACTGACCCTACTTCCATCTGTTTTTCTAGAATGCTGAATTTTCTTGCTTACCTCTGGCTTGTTCCAGGCCAGCTCCAGAATTTTCCTAGATCCCTGTCCAGAGATGTCCTGGCACTCCATCGTGATGGAACCAATGGGGATTAATGGTGGTAATTCTAGCTAAAAAGACTTAATGACTGACATAGGCTAAATATTGCCCATTTTTCCTAATACTACTCACTTTCTGGACTTTCATACTTCCTTACTTAGCCATTTCAAAATGCTTCCTCCCAAGGAGGCTTGCTCTTCTGAGCAGTGAGTACCTAACTTTATCTAACATTTCATGAAAAGTCCTCAGCCAGGCGTATTTTACTCCCAGTTTAATTCCAGCTTTAGACTTCTCACCTGCTCTCCAGCAATGTCTCCTTCCATTCTTTGTCACCTTCCCTAAATTAGACTATAAGCTTCTTGAGGTCAGAAATGATCTTGATTACTTGCATCTGTAACTTCAGGGCTTAGAAGAGCATCTGGCACATAATGATAGCTTGATTTTTTAAATTTTAAAATAATTTAAATTTATCATTCACATTCTTTTCTTTTTAAATTTTGAGTTCCAAATTCTCTCCCTACCTTCCACCCCTTTCCCACCCACTGAGAAGGAAAGAAATATGATATGAGTTATGCATGTGAAATCACACAAAACATTTTCATATGAGCCATATTTTTTTCACAAAGCAAGAAAAATAAAGTGAGAAAATTATACTTCAATTTGCACTCAGAATTCATCAGTTTTCTCTCTGAAGGTGGAGCTTAAAAGCTTAATAAATTCTCTCTCTCTCTCTCTTCCTCAGTCCCTCCCCATTCTCTCTCTTCTTTCTTTTTTTTTCTCTTTTCCTTTCTCCCTCTCTGCCCTAACATATAGTGACCGTAACACACACACACACACACACACACACCTATCTTCTCAGGTAATACCAATTCATTTTAATAGAGTCCATTAATACCATAATGCAAAAGAAGCAGTAATAAAGGAATTTCTGCCATGAAATAAAGGAGGAGATAGATATTTTGGGACAGGGAAAGCTTTTTCCAGCCCCTCCTCAAATTACACCTTGAATTCCTTCTTCCTGTATGAGAGTAGTATAGTTTAGTGAGACACAGATTGAGTTTGTTGACAACAGAGACTGGGTTCAGATCCCACTTTGCCACTTCATAGCCATGGAAAAGTCATTTTATTTCTCTGAACCTCAGTCTCTCTACCTCTTGAAAATGGGATACCTTAATAGCTTCTGTACCTACCTCCCAGGGGTGTTTTGAGTATTGTGATAATGGGCATGAAGTTTTCCACAAAAAACCCTAAATGTCAGCTATTATAATCATTGTAGTTATGTGAATAAGACTATGGGCCAAAGCCCCTAGATTTCAAGGGCCAGCATGCCTGACTCATCTCTGCCTTTATGGCTTGCCTTAAGTACTAAGGTCTCCCTGGGACGCTTTTCTCTTCTCAATGCCTCAACAAGGAAAACCCTCCTGCCTGGCTGCCACGAAGCCAGCACTTTTCTTTTCAAAGCTTCTGCATCTCCTTTCCCTCCTCCCCCCACCCAAAAGGAGGATGCCCCTTCTGTTGAGTACACAGCCTGTAATTTGGCTGTCAGATCCCAGCCAGCAGGTCAGTGTTGTGACTGACTGTATAAGGATCGCTCCCTTAAGGGTAATTACACTAAATTCCCCTCTGAAGGACAGCTCTCTCTGGATATAATACAAGAAAACCCGCTTCCCCCATTCACTGAAATTCATGAATTCGGCGCCTGTCACCAGCACCCCAGAAGCTAGACACTCAGCTCCTGAGTCTCTGTATAGCCATCAAGGTGATCTGTAAGAAGTATTGCATTCCTTGACACTCTTTCTACACACACACACACACACACACACACACACACACACACACACTCCATAGTAGAAGAGGGGACAGAGAAATAAATAAGTATTCTGGGATCAGGCAGGAAGGGCTTAGAGGTCACACACAAGGGCATGACTCTGACCCTGGGTAGGCTAAATTGAGAGCTAGAGATGCCTTCATGTGAGAAATCAGAAATCAAGGAGCACCAGGTCAATCCAGGCCCTGGAATAGGACACCCCAAAATCCCAGTAACTGCTGAGAGAGACAATGTAGGACCCTCAAAGCAATCCTTGTCCTTATATCAACTTACCCAATTGAGATTGGTTTCATAGTTGCATAGATTTAAAGCTGGCAGGGACCTTGAGGGACGTTTAACTCAACCCCTTCATTTTCCAAATGAGGAAATGAAGCTCAGAGAATTGAACGTCCTCACAACACACAGGTTAAAAGCAGTAGAGTTCAGATTTGATCACAGGTCCCCTGACTCCAAATCCATAGTTGGAATGATAGAATTTAGGGATAGGAGAGACTTTAAAGATCATCATGTTGACCAACCTCTTGATGTTAGAGAGATAAGGAAACTGAGCCCCATGAAAGGGAATAATTTGTCCAAGGTCCTTCCTTCCTTCAAAAGTAAGTCCAAAATACACATGACCTACCCTTCTTGGTGCTCAGCATGACAGGCAATGGAGAGAAGTAGAAAATATAGTCTTTACCATGAAAGAGTTGACAGTCTTATTGAGGGAACAAGACCCATGCTACCCTAAAAAGTTAAGTATAATATAAGATCCTATAGAGAAAAGAATGACTGAAAGAACATAAAAAAAACCCAACCCTTGCTTCCTCCAAGAGTGAAGGCGATAGGGAAGGTAGGGCATAGCTTCCCATTTGGCAGCCTAGACCAGTACTCTGCAAGTTCTTCCAGTGACTCTCTTGGGGACACCTCTCCAAGAGTCTGGGAGTCACTCACCCACAACAAACAGTTAAAAGGAAGAAAGTGGGGCTGGCGATATCAATGCACTTTGATAACAATAAACTCTGCTTTTAATTTATGCTAATGTGTGGGGCTGTGGTGACAGTAAGAACTAAATTACAGAGTGGCTTTCCAGCTGGTAATTATCCCCCCATTTTTCGCTGCTCTGGAAGATGGACACACAATTATGCTCTCTTGCTGTATATTAATACGGATTCTTGACATCTTCAGCAGACCCGGAGCTGTCATCGGGCTTTTTGTCTCCTTTAATTGAAAATTAATGGTTACTGGGTTGCCACGGAAACAGAGGCCACGGACGCCAATGGCGCTCACGTCTCACCGAGGGACTGGCGGCATCGGGAGTCCGGAATGACCTTGAAAGTTAAAAGAAAAAAAAAACTTAAAATAAAAAAGAGGGGGAGAGGGAAAAAGAATGGTAGATGGTGAGTGTGAGATTATGTGTCAAAGGCGAGAGAGAAAAAGAGAGAGGAGAAAAGAGAGAGACTTAAGGAAAAAGCAGGCTTGGGGAGGGGGGCAATGAATCTAGGGGACCTTGCTGCCTTTTATGTCTCAATTGTTTTTCATGGGAATACTTTATCTAAAGGGGTAAGAGAACTGGATTACACGATTTCTTGAGGCCCCTTTCACCTCTAAGATCGTAGGAAAAACCACCATGATAACACCAGGATGTCATTGCAGATGACCACACTGAGGGCAAAGAGGTGGGGTATATAGGCAATGACCAGTTGGCTTGTGTGACCAGTGGCCCAGTGGCAAAGTGGGCAGTATGGGCACTAGCCAGAAAATAGGGGAAGGAAGGTGGTAGTTCTATGTGGACACTGGCCCAGTGCTGAGATGGGCTGTGCCATCAGCATGAGGGAGGGGCTGCCTCACTCATGGGTGAGTCCTGAGAAGCTGCCACAACATTGCCATCAATTTGAAGACACAACAAAAGAACTCAAATGAGTCTGAGAAGGGGAGGGAATCAAGGAGGGAGGACTGAAGGGGAGGGCCCTGGCAAGGAGGAGTTAATGTGTTTTTTTCTAGAAAGATAAGAGGTAAAAAGAGAGGAAGAAGGTCTCTGAGAAGGGCTTCTCCACAGCAGGTAAAATGGTCATTGTAGAAGCTTGGATACTTTGAGACACTTTCCCTAGCAGAAAGCTTTCAAGGAGCGAGGGAAAGGCAACTAGGATGTAGGGGAGAAGAGTGACATCCTTCTTGGGATGCCCCCCACATCATCTTAATTGTTCCATCCCAGACAACTCTCAGAACCCTTAACCATTGTGTCCTACAGACTAGTCCCCTCAGGCTTATCACCCCCAGACCAAATCTACCTGGAGCAGTTCCCTCAAGCTAATCTATTACAACCAGTCAACCAAGAAACACATTGCCTCAAATTGGGGTACATAATCTTTTTGGTTACTCAAATCCTTTGACACTCTGGTGAAGGCTATGGACCTCTCTTCGGAACAATGTATTTCAATTTATAATTAAAGGAAGTGCTCTATTTCATTTAGAGATTAGTGAAATTTAAAATGCAATTTTTTTCCCATTCAGATTCACAGATCTTCTGAAATCTATCCTCCAACCAGGGACCCGGGTTAGAAATCCCTGCCTTCGACCAGTCTTCCCAAAGACTAGTTTCCCCCACCAGACCGATGTCCCAGAGTAGAACCATGACATCTGTCCCCTAAGAACATCATTCTTAAATTCGGAATCCCCAGAGACCAGTCTCTTCAAACCAGTCTTCCCAGACAATAGTCTCCTCCACTAGAAAATTTCTCAATCCCAACTCAGTCTTCTCTAGCCCAGTTCTGGTCAGCGAAAAGTGTACTATATTAGCTGTCATTGCAGGAAACTGGGCAATGAGCCAATTAGATAGTGAGGGATGAAGCACAGTCGGGAAGGGTATGTACAGACTTTTCTCTACACTAGTAGAATCCAGGGATCTCCAATGAGAAGCTTTAGGGAAGCCACAGTCCAAAGGACTTCACTTATTCTTTGCAGCTACATCCTTTTTGTGAGAAAACATCCTTGAAGAGAAGAAACAAATTCTTTGGGACAAGGATGTCAAGAAAGAACCCATTCCCAGTCCACTGAGGGCATTTCTTCAGATACTTCTCATTAACTGTCAGAGGGACCAGATTCCCCTAGAAATATTCAAGAAATATTTTGGATGTCTCAAGAGCCATTCTACCAAGGTCACTTCCCATCTCTCACACAGTATCTTAGAATGGCAGAACTGGAAATGATCCCAGATATCATGAAGTCCAACCCTACCTGTACAGTAATCTTCTCTTGCAAAACCCTGGACGAGTGATCTTCTACCCTCCCATTCCCTCACAGCTTTACCTTGGAGAATCAAATAAAGAATTTGGCAGAATTAGTTTTATTGTGTACCCAAAACATCATTTTTGGGGACACTTAGCTGCCTTGCTTTTGTAATGCTCATAATGAAAATAAGCAAAGAAGACCACCATGAAGATAACAGCAATTTAGAGACCAACATCTGTTGAAGAGGATGAGGAGCATGTGATATTAACAATTTGAATAAGTTCTCCAAACCGAGTCATTATACATGTATTCTAATTATCTTCAACATGAAAGTGGACATGGTAGATGATAGAAAAAAAGTATTGGGAATATGGATCAGTATCAACAAATTAAAGAGGTCAAAGGCTAGTGGGTGATGTGGAAATATCACACTTATATACCAGGAGTGTTTCATTTAAAAAGAAAATCAGAAGGCCCTGGATTAGGTAAGCACAAAAAAGTGATTATATCCTAATAGACAGGAAATGACTAGTTACTAATGGAGAAAACTTTTCTGAATCATCTGTACATGAACATTCAAACCACTGGCTTTTTAGAAAAAAAATAAAAATCAATACCAAATAAGAAGAAAGAACGAAAGGATATGGTTTGCCACCAAAATAGCTTCTGCTTGACCTAGTTAAATCAGCTATCAATGTAGAAAAATGGAAGATGGGAAAGGGAACAGACACTGACATGAATTATTTGCATTTCTTTTCTAATAATTTATTTGTTTTCAGTTTTCAACAATAACTTCCATAAGTTTTAAATTTTCTCCCCTTCCCTCTCCCCTCCCTCCCCATGATGGCATCCAATTTTATATGGGTACTATACATACATGCTTATTAAACACATTTTCACATTAGTCATGTTGCACAGAAGAATGAAAACTAATGGAAGAAATCATGAGAAATATCAAAACAAAATAAAACATAAAAAAAGAGAAAATAGTCTGCTTCATTCTGTGTTCTGACTCCATAGTTCTTTCTCTGAATGCAAATGGCATTTTCCATCATGAGTCCTTTGGAAATGTTTTAGGTTCTTGCATTGCTGTGAAGGACTAAGTTTATTACATACTGTGTATAATGTTCTCCAGGTTCTGCTCACTTCATGCAATATCAGTTCATATAAATCTTTCCAGGTTTTTTTGAGGTCCTGCTATTCATCATTTCTTATAGCACAATAGGATTTCATTATATTCATATACCACAGCTTGTTCCTCCATTTCCCAATTGATGGGCATCCCCTCGATTTCTAGTTTTTGGCCACCACAAAAAGAGCTGCTATAAGTATTTTTGTACATGTGGGTCCTTTTTCCAATTATTAGCATTTCTAAAAAAAATAACCAGTGAAGCGCTTACCATGAGGGGAAGCCAAAAAATCCTAGAAGGCACATTAACCAGCAAACACATGATGCCTTTGCTGAGCAGAGGGATATAGCAACCCTTTAGAATACAGACTTGTTTGTAAAGTTATCCAAAGGAAGATGATGAGAGACTATGAATGATATTCCCTCATAAAACCCTAAATAGTAGTGGAAGAAATAGAGAATTTACCGGAAGCTTGTCATGAGACCCAGTGAAGTCAGGTCATTCCAAAAGCATTTGAAGAATAAACTGGAAGGACAGCACACAAATGAAAAATGGAAAGTATTGTGTCAAAATTTCTAGAATAAACTATTTTCTCTGACATCAACGACATGTGGATTCTACCCTCACTGAATCCTTTTTTCACGATAGGGGAATGAAAATTGAGCTAAGAAGAATGAAGACAGAAAGAGTCTAACCACTCTGTGGTTAGACCAGAATAAGTGCAGAGTAGGGGTCCATGATAGTAGCGAGACAGTTCTCCTTAGGATCATTGATCCAGTGTAGCTGGACCACTTCTCAAGATATCTAAAAGGGAAGATACTGAATGATTGGGGGAAAATGATGAGTCTTATTACTATTTTAAAAGGGCTATCAAGAGAATATCAGTAACTACTATCCCACATGCCTACCTTTTTTCATCTTCATGAAATCTTCATGAGAATAAATTACACATATATTGAGGGGTTTCTTGATGAAAATATAAGAAGAGAAAAGGCAAGTATTGTCAAACAATATTCTAAAGCTGATCACATCTTTACAGTCAGTCACACAATTGACTGAATGGTGCAGAGAATACAAGATCCCACTGAGCTCATTGTTTGTTGATGATGGGGGAAAAAAGCATTTAATGAGGTTGAACAAAATAGAATTGTAAAGGTTCTCTCCAAAAATATGCCTCCTTTGCATATGTTAAAACCCTACGAGATTCCTTAAAATATTGCACAAAAAGCTCATTTTAATTATTAGTTAATAATATTAATAGGCATTTAAAGGCATAACAGTAGGGAGAACTATGCTCCCCTAAGATACTATGTGCTTGTTACTTATAGAACATGTTCAGTGCAGAATTGAACTAGAAGTGAGATTCCCTAAACAACAGTGAGGTCCTTCAGATGATCCTGTTTGTGGACTATTGTGCTGATTGAATTAAGCCTTTAGGAGGCAGAGCCTACCCAATGAGATCTAATATCATCAAAAGAGTTTGGCCTAATTATCTATGCAGGAAAAGTTCAATGGATGAAGGGTGACTGCTGTTCAAACAATGAGTGTCAATTAGATAGACAACTCATAGAGATGATCCATCGGCACACATACCTTCAACAGACACTGTAAGTGGACAACAAATGAGGTCCAGAACTTAATAGGAGGAGAATGATAGCCCATGTTACATTTGGGAAATTGTGTGGTACTCTCACTGATCTTGAGTATCTCCCTAAAATAAAACTCCATTTTTCTAATGCCAGTGTTCTTTCAGTGGTGCTATGTGATTCTTAATCATGGAACATCAGAGCTGCTGAGGCATCTAAACTGTGGGTCATTCAAAGGGCAATGGAAAGATGTAGGCTGGACCGTGAAGCATCATAAAAGATATCGTCAGGGAGATGTATGACCCAAAAAGGAGGTGGGCCAGTCATCACCAAGAGCAAAGGATAGGAGATGGACAGACTGACTACAGCATTGGTGCCCACATAATATGAAAACCCCAAGAGGAAAGCCCCCCAGTGCCTTGAATGGATTGATTTATGGAATCATTTGTGGAAGATTTATAATAGGACACAGAGAGGATTCCCACAGGAGGGGAGAATGAATGGATTATAAGGCTGCAGATTTGGAGTCTAAAATAGAGACCCAAAAAATCCTCTAGTCCAACTCCATTTTACAGATGAGGAAACTGAGCCCCAGAAAGGTTAAGTAATTTGCTCATAGTCACACAGATGATAAATGATAGATAAAAAAATTCCTCTGGTACTCTGACCCAAAATCTAGCAATCTCCCCATTGCACTACAGATAGGTTGGGCCATTGGAGGGAGCACCCACATGAATGATATCACATATATTTTAAAATATTGATGTATGTATAATCATATAACCATTTGGGGCTGCTATGTCACAATGTGGATTCCCCTTGTGCCGAAAGTGCTAAGGCAGGCAGATGTACATCATTGGATCAGGCAGTTTAAGGAAGAAATTTAGGGAAATAGAGAGAGACTGAAAGTAGGGTGGTAGATTTAGAGTTGGAAGGGATCTTAGAGGATATAGTGTCATTTTATGGATGAGGAAACTGATGTTCAGAGAAGTTAATCGATTTATCCAACATCTTGCAGATAGTCAATGACAGAGCTGGGATATGAACCTATGTCCTCTGACTCCAGATCCAGTACTTTTTCTGCTATATCACACTACTTTCTAGGCTCCTCAAACATTTTTTTTTCCATTCTCTATCTCATCATATTTGCCCTTGGCATAATAGAAAGAACACTAACTTTGGAAATTCAAAATTAATTTCAATTCTATTCCTGGGATTCAGTTTCCTGGTTTATAAAAGGGGGTATTAATCCCTGCCCTGTCTGCCTCATGGGATTGTCATCAGAGTCTACAGAAAGAATGGATATAGGGATTTATAAGAAACTGTATATACATCACCTCCAGACACATAGGAGCAGTATGACCCTGGGCAAGTCACCTGATCTTGTTTGTTTCAGTTTCCTCATCTGTAATATGATCTGCAGAAGGAAATGACAAACTACTCCAGTATCTTTGCCAAGAAAATAAAAAAATGGGCGGGGGGGCATAAAGAGATGGACATGACTGAAAATGACTGGAAAATAATATTAACATTTCTTACAAAGACCTCACCCAAACTCCTATTTTGAAAAAATCTGCTTCCTATCCCTCACTCACAACTTAAGTCATGCTTACCCATGAGACTAATTATTCATTTACCTTCACCCTTACATGTCAATCCATTCCCTTCTTCCCCATGACAGATCCAGCTCAGAACTTTCCCTGGTCAATGAGTCAGCTTAAAAATCCTTCATTCACGAAATGTAGATGTGAAAGAAAACGTAAGACGTCATGTAACTCAATCTGCTAATTTGACATATGGGAATGATGTCCAAGAACACACAGGTGAAATGGCTAGAATTGCAATTTTAACTTAAATTGTCATTTTCTTTTCTTCCTTCTTCCTCCTCTTCCTCATTATTCTCTTTTCTACTTAACATAAAAAGTTTTATTGACGTGGTTAACTTTGGTTTTCTAATGTCACCCAAGTCTTTTGACTCCAGGTCTTATATTCCTACATTGTCCCATAACTTCTTGATTCCTTAGAAGGAAAGTGTCAAATGCACAGATTAAAATATAATTTGGAAATGTTAAGATGAATAAAAATATAATAAGACATAGATAATGTTACAGTAGGGTTTTCTAAGTCAATATGTGCCTGTAGAGATCCTTATGTATGGCTTAGTGGCCCTGTTTTTATCCCAGTTTGACTTTACTGCCTTAGAGCTCATCTATTAGTGTTTCCTGACATTCTCTTGCCCTTGACATTGTAAGCATGTCAAAGTCATTCCAGACATCAAGTCTTTCTTGTATGACCTTTACTCCCCTGACATTACCTGCCTGAAGATATATTAGCTTGCACTGGTAGTTTGAATCTATTTCAGTGGCTGCCCATGGCTGAGTTTTTCTTGAGTTATGCTAGAATATTGCTGTATCAAATAGTCTTAATATTAGTAGACTGGTGACTAGAGTTTGGAGATATTCTTGTTCCAAAGACATTTTAGTTGGAATGATGTTTAAGAATAAGGAGATTTGGTTAGTAGGTTCACTTGTATTTGTTGACCTTGCTTTGTAAATTGCTTATAGATGTTTCCTATATTTCTTGTTGTCTCTATTACTACCCCTGCATAAGAGGAGAAGCTCCCTGGGGGTAAGGATTGTCTTTTCCCATAAGACTGAGAACTTCATAAGGACAAAAACAAAATCACAGCATTCCCCGGACCTTAGAGGTTTAATACAACTTTACAGGAATCTTTTCTATTATATCCCAACAACCATTTATGCAGCTCCTGGAAGACCTGGAAGGGGGAACATACTGCCTCCAGAGACATCCCAGTCCACTTCTGGATGGTTATAATCGTTAGGAAGTTTTTTTCTAAATCTGCCTCTCTCTGAATTCCACCCATTGTTTTTAGTGCTGCCCTCTGGGGACAAGCAGAAGTCTAATCTTCTTGCATGGAGGGCTCTTCAGATGAGGCCAATGACTATGGCTGTCATGCATCCTATATCTTCTCTCCAGGTTGCAAAGCATCCATTTCTTCAGCTGATGCTTGTGTGGCAAGATATTGGGTCTTCACGCTATGTGGTCTTCTCTTCACATCTGTCATCTTCTTGTGGTCAAACTCCAGCTAATCATTGTTCTTCCAGAAATGTGGTGCCTTGACCTGAACACAGTGCTGACCAGTCTGATCAGGGCAGAGGAACCACAACCACCGCCACCATCACCATTTATATCATTCTCTAATACTTGCAGATCTCTTTTCACATAATAACTCATTTGACACTTGTAATAATCTAGTGAGGCGGATTCTTTTATTGTTCCCATTTTACAGCTAAGGAAGCTAAGACTGAGAGATGCCTATTGACTTGCTTAGGGTCCCAAAGCTAGTTAACTATCTGAGATAGCATTTGAATACAAGTCTGCCTGACTCCAGACCCTACAGCGGTACCAGGGACTCCCATTTTCTGGATGCCATCCATGCCTTTCTAATGCAGCCTAAGATCTTGCTAATTTAGCTGTCATATCACACTGCAGTCTCCTATAGACTCCACTGACATTAAAACCCCAAATCTTTTTTACCCCAGCTACTGTCTAGCCACATCTCCCCATCTTATATTTGTGAAGTTGGATTTTTAATCCAAGTGTAGAATTTTACATTCATCACCATTAATCGAATTAGATTGGGTTCATTGTTCCAGTCTGTCTATTTATTTATTTGTTTGTTTGTTTGTTTGTTTATTTATTTATTTATTTGCCCATTCATTCATTCACTTATTTATTTTGAGAGCCGGACTCATTCAATACATTAGCAAGCTCTCCTTCTGAGTTTTGTGTTACCTGCAAATTCATAATCATGTTGTGGATGCTTTCTTCCAAATCATTGATAAAAATGTTGAACAGATTAGACAGGGTCAAGAACATAGAGTTGGTCCAGTCTATTAGTAACCTCCCTCTATAGGATCATAAAGAATCACAGAATTTCAGAATTGGAAGAGAACTCAAGGAACATCTAATCTAAACAGATCCTTAAAAAGAGTTCATCATTCCTTTTTGCTATTCAGTCATTTTCAGTCTCATTCAACTTTGCGACCCTGTTTGGGAGTTTCCTTGGCAAAGATACTGGAGTGGCTTGTCATTTCCTTCTCCAGCTCATTTTACAGATGAGGAAACTGAGGCAGACAAAGTTAAGTGACTTGCCCAGAGTCACACTGCTAGGAAGTATCTTAATTCAGATTTAAATGCATGTCATCCTGACTCCGGACCTAGCACTTTATCCACCATGCCACCTACCTACCCCCACCATCTCTACTTTACCCAACTCTTCCCCTTACAGTAGATAGTTGTTCCTTGCTGACCTTTGATGAAAGGCATCCATTTCCTCCCAAGATAAACTACTCCACTATCAGATTCCTTTAAGTATCAGGAAGTCTTTCTGACATCAAACCTAGATGTGCCTCTACAAAGCTTTCTCTTATAGCTCTTACTTCGGTCCTCTGGGATCAAACACAATAACTGTTATAGTATCAAAGATTTAGAAGGTACTTAGAGGTAATCTAGTCCAACTTCTCCATTTATAGATCATCAAACTGCCAACACAGGCTAAGAGAATTGCCCAAGGTTACATAGGGGGTAAGTAAGCCTAGAGGACCCTGATGAAACCTAGTCCCTCTTTCACATGTTGTTCAGTTGTATCCGACCCCATTTTGGAAGTTTTCTTGGCAAAGATATAGAAGTGATTTGCCATTTCCTTCTCCAGCTCGTTTTATAGATGAGGAAACTGAAACAAATAGAGTAAAATGATGTGCCCAGGGTCACACAGCTAGCAAGTGTCTGAGGCCAGAACTGAACTCAGGAAGATGAGCCTTCCTGACTCCAGATCCAGCATTCTAGCCACTGTGCCACCTAGTTGCTCTATCTCTTCCACAGTAGGAGTACCAAATTCTTGAAGACAACTACCATATCTCCCCTGAAGTTTTTCTTCTTCTGTATAAACAATCCCAATTCCTTCAACTGGTTGTCATATAGCATGAACTTGAAGCATTTCATAATCCTGATTATTTTCTCCTGGACATTATTCATGGATTTTCCTAAAATATAATGTCGCCATTACATTACTGATCTCTAATATTTAGCAATGATTCATCAACTAAGTTCGAATCCTTCTACCACACATCTTTCTTCTTTTTAAGTTCATCAAGAAATACAGAAAAATCCAAGAAATTCAAGTAAATTATATCTATAACATTCCTTTGGTCAATTGCTGATCAGTCAGAAATTGAAATAGAATTAGTCTGCCCTTGGTGAGCCTATGATGGCAAAGTAGGAATTGTCATTTTATTTTCCAAATGTTCCTTTATGATCCTTTTACTAGTAATTTCTAGAATGTTACCAAGGATAAGGCCGGTAAGAATCTGCCCACTGCTATTTTTTAAAAATTGATTATATTAATCCATAACTAGCCTTGTGTCCCTTCTCTTATTTTTTGTGATATTTTCCCCCCAATGATCACCAACAGTGGTTAAACAATAAATAACATCTATAAATCCTTTCAGTACCTTGGAATGTAGTTCATCTGTGCCTGGTAAATGAGCAAAACTAGACCCTTCTTTGGGGCAATTTGGTAGATCAAATATTCACTTTTTCCCAAGCTTTTTCATTTCTTTAAGCAGACAATTATTGGTCATAAACAAATCCAAAATAGCATTTCTCTGAATTATTCCCTCTCCTATTTAATAAATAAAATCACCATTAAGTCAACTGAAAATTTAGCAGCTTCCCTCATTTTAGAAGAATGAGATCTCCCATGGATGCTTAGGGTACTTAAATTCTGTAGCATATTGTATTATATTTCTGTTCTGTTTGTGATATGTTTCTAGAACTTATCTTCCATGATTTCTTTCTTTCTGTACTTAAATTCTGTAGCATATTGTATTATATTTCTGTTCTGTTTGTGATATGTTTCTAGAACTTATCTTCCATGATTTCTTTCTTTCTGTACTTAAATTCTGTAGCATATTGTATTATATTTCTGTTCTGTTTGTGATATGTTTCTAGAACTTATCTTCCATGATTTCTTTCTGTCCAGGTGGGCTGAAGTACATTCCCAATACAATATTACTTTCTCTTTTTTTAACTTTGTTTTTCACTCAAACACTCTCCACCATGCTTTCGCCATACTGCGTATGTATTTTCTTACATAAATGTATGTTCTTAATACATAGTGCTTCTCAATCCTGCTGATTTTTATCTAATCCATTCTTTTTGAATGAGGAATATACTTCTATAACCATATTCTAGTGACTTTATTCACTCATAAAATCTCAGTGATAACTATAAGATTCAGGGCAGAACTTTGCAGATTGAGAGTTGAAGTCTTGGTTTCACATACCAGGCACTCTTCTAGAGTGTTTGTCTCTTGTAATTCACTGATCCTCTCCACTGATAAATCATCTTTTTCTTATGTCATACCTGCTTCACTCCATCATATTTGATTAGACAGACATTGATGATCAGTTTTTTACCTCCTCTTTCATTTTCAGTCCCTCTGCTTTCCCCATCAGAGTGGGAGCTCCCTGGTGGCAAGGATGTTACTCTATCATCAGACTGGGAGTTCCCTTAGGTAAAGGGCTATATTTCCACTCTTAGAATGAAAACTCCTTAGTCTCTGGTACCAGTTCTAGCCTTCAGTATTCCTACTTAGAAGCAGCATGTTGTAGTGAAGGAAGAGCTGCCCTTAAAGTGAGGAAGACCTGGGTTCAAGTCCCATCTCTGACACATACTGGTTGAGTAATAATAATAGCTAACATTTATATAAAGTTTTAAGATTTGCAAAGCGCTTTAACAATATTATTCCATTTCAAGAACTCACAATGACCCTGAGAGGTAGGTGCTGTTATTGTAATCATTTTACAGTTGAGGAAACTGAGGTAGGCAGCATTTAAGTGAATTGCCTCCAGTCACAGAGCAAACATTTTAGGACTAGATTTGAGCTCGTGTCTTCTTAAAGTGGTCAAGCACTCTATCCACTGCACCGCCTAGCTGAGCAAATAGCTTAACCTCTCAGTATCTTCCATAACTTCAAGATTATAAGCATACGCCCATTTCAAATGCCCACTTGAATATCCATTCTTCAAGAGTACCCCTTGCCATCAAAACAGCTCTGAGGTACCACATCACACCTATCAGATTGGCAAACATGACAGAACAGGAAAATGATAAACGTTGGAGAAGATGTGGGAGAGTTGGAACACTAATTCATTGCTGGCGGAGCTGTGAGCTCATCCAAGCATTCTGGAGATTGTTTGGAACTATGCCCTAAGGGCTACAAAAATGTGCATACCCTTTGACCCAGCAATACCACTTCTAGGACTGTATCCCCAAGAGATCATAAAAATGGGAAAGGGTCCCACATGTACAAAAATATTTATAGCAGCTCTCTTTGTAGTTGCCAAAAACTGGAAATCAAGGGGATGCCCATCAATTGGGGAATGGCTGAATAAATTATGGTATATGAATGTAATGGAGTACTATTGCTCCATAAGAAATGATGAACAAGAAGACTTCAGGGAGGCCTGGAAAGACTTATATGAGCTGATGCTGAGCGAAAGGAGCAGAACCAGGAGAACCTTGTGCACAGCAACCACCACAGTGTGTGAGAGTTTTTTCTGGTAGACTTGGATCTTCATAGCAATGCAAAGACATAAAAAAAAAAAATTCCCAATGGTCTTCTAAGGCAAAATGCCTCCCCACATTCAGAGAAAGAACTATGGAATTCAATTGCAGAATGTAGCAGATCATTTTTTTTTGTTTTTTGTGTGTACATATGTATTATGTTTTGGTTTGTTATATGATTTCTCCCATTTATTTTAGTTGGTCTACACAGCATGACTATAATGAAAATGTATTCATTAGGAATGTATGTATAGATCCTATACAGAATTGCATGTCATCTTGGGGAGGGAGGGGGGTGGTGGGAGGTAGGTAGGGGAAAAAAATCTAAGTTCTATGGTAGTGATTGCAGAACATTAAAAATACATAAAATGAATATATTTTTAAAAAAAGAGTACCCCTTGCCAATGAAGTCCCCAAATCAATCCCATCTCATCTATCCCCCAGAACCCAGTACAGAGGGAACATGGGGGATGATCAGAAGAGGAACTTACTAAGGTCTGTTACTCAGGACTCCTTTGCTGAAGCAGATGACTCTGGGAAGTGCTTAGAGATTGCCGGTGAGGGCAGAGGGAAGGGAGCAGAACTCCTGGCGGAGGAGGCCAGAAGCTCCAGGAGCCCTTCTCTTTGGCTGGGCACCAAGTCCGGAGATCTCTCCCTCTCCCTTCCTGCTTCTATCTCCCCTCTGAGTCTCCTTTCCCAGAGTGAGAACAAGAAGAAAATAAGTCAGAATGGAGTTGGCCCCGGGAAACAGCAAGAACCTTCCTTCATTTTTCCCCAGCTTCCCTGATCCCGACCTTAATCCCCAGCTCAGAATCCTGTCAGCTGGGCTGTTCTCAAGCTGACATTGCTGCAGGCGCCTTCTCCGAAGCTTTCCCTCAGATCTGCCTCCTCCGGGGACGTCTAAAGAGGAGCCTGAGATTTCTCTGTTACAGGCTGGTTCACTCCGTGCCCTCAAGCGAAGCCAGAGCCCCTTGGGGGTTTGCAGAGCAGGGAGGGAGGCTGGTGGGGAGGGGCTGGGAGGAAGAACAGGAGAGGGTGATGGGTAGAGGATGAAAGTCGTGCGGAGGAGAAGTGTGAGGGTGCTGAGGAGCTGGGGAGTTCGACTGGAGCCCTCATTACAGCCTGGGGTTTTATGAGAGAGGGGCCTGTGCTGTGCGTTCCTTCCACCCCAGACTGGGAAAGTCCATGCTTAGGTGTGTGGCATCATTAGACTGTGAGACAGACAGGGTAAACTGAGGCTCCAGCCTAGACAGGGGTTGGCTCTTGCCTGATGGTGGAAATGATGGGAAAGAGGGCTTTATGCCCTAAAACCTTTTTGGTTAGTATAGCCCCAAAATCACTCCATGTGGACTCTGATCCCTGAGCTGAATTCTAGACCACTTCTTCCATTAAATCACTGTGTGACCCTAGATAAGTTATTTCCCCTCTCTGGGTCTCAGTTTAACCTTTTAATGGGGTATATAAGGTGTTCAGAGAGAACTAGCACCACTAATGTGCTATTCCTTTTCCAGACTACTCATTCACCTTTGGTATCCACCTACCACCTTGCTCTCACCTATGGCTCCAAGGCATGGGCAGTGGTCACACCCCAGTAAAACTATCTTGGCAGATGGGCTAAAACCAAGTTGAGAGTCACCAAGAGACCTCAGATTTGCCTGTGAGTTAGGGGGATGTCAACCCCAAGCATATGTCAACCCCAAGCATATGTCAACCCCAAGCATATGAAGCCTTCCCCTATGGAATGGGAGGATGAGAACCTTTTGTTCCAACAGTTATAAGGGTGGCTGAAGCAGGTACAGTGGAGCACTTAGAACGTGGTCAGGCATTGAAGATGCATCCCAGGCCATCCCCAGTCATCTTGGCTTTTGTCCTGCCACTGGACTTTGATGACTCTGGAAGAGAGAGTAAGGCTGATGACTTTGTACAACTCTACCTCACTTTAATCCAACCTACCCACAAATCATGCATGACATTACCCACATGTTGGCATTGATCCTCTGCAAAAATGAAGGATAAAAAACAACTTTTTTATATATATGAAATAAGTGGGTTAGACATGATGGTCTCTAAAAGTACCTTCCAGATTTCATGTTCTATGGTCCATGACTCTATGAACAGAGGCAGATTACAGTAGGCTGGGAGGACAAGAGGACTCAGGTTTCAAAGTATCTAGAGGAGAATGGAAAGACCACAGGCTGCGAGGTCAAAGGACCTGGTTTCACGTCCTTTCTCTTATACTTGCTACCTGTTTTTAGAGTCACACCACTGGGCCTCGGTTTCCTCATCTGTAAAATGATGGTGTTGGTCTAGTTGGGCCTCTGAAATTCCTTCCGGCTCTGGATCTATAATCCTACTTTCTCTATCCAAGAGCTGGAAGGTACTGTAGAGATCGGCTATCAATTGCTTTATTGAAGAGGAAACTGAGGCCCAGAGAGGTCAAATGACTTAGTAAGTTAATAAGTAGTCAAGCCAATATTCACACTTGGGGCCTTTGACCCCAAATCCAACACCTTTGGCATTACTTTTGGCATGTTACATGACATTTCAATTAGATATGTGTGTACATGTTTGAAAGAGCACCCATATTAATCACATCAATGTCTTGCCCCTTGTCTCGTGGAGGTTACCATAGGACGGATCTGTACAACTTGGCAATAGGTAGTGGCCAAAATTAAAATAGGCTATACTTCTTCCGACCACAGATAGGTTAGACCAGAGACAGACTGACCATGGTTGGTTGTTGATGGTCACATGACAAACAGGAAAGAGCACACAGTGGCAAACTTACATTTTTCTAGGATCACCCAAAATCCTTTGGCAGGTAGCAAGCTGTTTTATGTTGTGTAGGCCTGCCATAGTATAAATCACATTTCCAGCCTACAAGGAGCTTACAATCAGATGAGACTTTATCTTTTTGTGTGGGAGGTATGTTCCTATGCCCATATACACACTGATATAGATTGATTGGTTGGTTGGTGACCTTCACTCTCAAATATGACTAAAATGCATCACTATGTTGGAGTCAAGGTGCTGTATGTCTGACTGTGGCTGATAAGAGCCAGATGAGCTCTGAAGGCTCTACCAGAGGTTGGGCATAAATAGTCCATATGAACACATGGAGGGGAGGTATCTCTAAATTTGTGCAGCTCATGCTTCCTTTGAGCTACTGCAATTCTGCTTTGCTCACCTTCTTTGATAAGGTCACACCATGCTGGGCAGTCCTGTGCCAGTGTCTTCCACGATCCCAAAATTCTTAAAGTTAAAAGACTTTGAAAGTGTTCTTGCATTACTTCTTCTGACCACCATATGAGAGCCTGCCTTCAGTGAGTAATTTGTAAAATAGTCTTTTAGGTAAACACACTTTTGGCATTCAAGCAATGTAGCCGACCCATTGGCATTGTGCTCTCTGTAATAGAGTTTGAATGATTGATAGTTCAGCTCAAGAAAGGACCTCAGTGTCCAATGCCTTATGTTGCTAAGTGATCTTCAGAATCTTCCTAAGATAATTCAAATGGAAGCAGTTCAGCTTTCTGGTATGACTCTGGTATAATGTCCAGGTTTCACAAGCATATTAAAAAAAAGTTCAGCCCAATGGTTCTGTACATTTTCAGCCCACACTCTCCTACACTTTCCTTTGGAGCCTCCCAAACAATGATATAGATGGAGATTGTGTTTATGTTATGTCAAAATCCTACAATCTCAGAGCTGGCAAGGATTCCAGAGGCATTGAGCCTAAGATCCTCTCTCCAATGACTCCAACTAATAGTCCATCCAGCTTCTTCTTGAAGACCTGTGTGTCTCATGATGAAATCTATGCTATATGTCTATATTTGGAATTGATTCTACCCTATGAACACAGTGTGCTGCTGGTGACCCCTTTGGATGTGTCCCCACCCCATGGTCATCCCTTCCCTTAACAGCTCATAGAGATGGCAAGTGTTCAAAGTACTGAGTGTGATGGGGTCAGAGAACAGAGCATGGGATGGCTTAGTGTGGCCTTGTTTCCCAGCCCCTTACTACCCACCCACCACACCCACTCCAGGATACTTCTCTTTTACCTTTGCCTTCTACTGTCCCATAGGGAAGGAAACTGAGGCTTAGAAAAGGTAGCCCAGAGATAATGGTGAAAAAAGATCTAGACTTGTATGACCCTGCTCCAATTCCCAGGTATCTATTCTCCCTCTAGATGAGATTTATTAGAAGTTAGGCATGTGATACAGTAAAAAGAATGATGGGTTTGGAGTCAGAGGTTCTAATCCTAGCTCTGTCACTTAGTACCTATGTAAACCTGGGAAAGTCATATCTTTTTCCTGGCCCTCAAGTTTCTTCTTCTGTAAAATAAAGGGATTAGATTAGATGACCTCAATTGGATGACCTCTAACATTCCTTCTGGCTCTAAATCTGTGATTCTTTTGCTGCCCAACAGGGTACCTCCACTCCAATCAATTATTCTTACTGCTGTCTTGCTCAGAGGACTCACTCCTTCCCATCCTTTGAAGGCTCATGTGTCCCTCTTCAGGGATGCCCTTCCCCTCTCCTCAGCCTCAGTGCCTGTTCTAACCCTCCTTCTAAAGTCGCTGAAAGCTTACCTGTTCCAGGAAGTCTTACTTCATTGACTTCAGTTAGCTTCCAACACTATTACTCGTGGTTTCTTTAGGGTTTATCTACTGACTTTGCACCATGTTCTTATGCATAGTTCTTGTCAGAGTCCCAACTTCAACACTTGGAAGGCCCTTACAATTTTCAACCTTCTCATCCTACAAATAAATGAAGAAAGTGAGGACTGGAGAGATGACAGGTCCAAAGTGATAGTAAGAAGCAGTCAGACGTAGGAGGCTACCTCTGTCTCTACATCCCACGCTCTTTCTACCATGCTAGACTGCCTCTTGCCCTTGCTTCATAAGCTTTAAAAAAATGTGCTTGTGTCTGTGAATGTTTGTAATGTCTTTTTCATCAGACTGGAAGTCCCCAAGGGAGACCACAACTCCTTTCATTAGACGAGCAACTCTTTCCTCTAAATTTTTAGTACAACGGACAGTACACTGATGAGGTGAAGACCTGAAGCAGAGCTTCAATTCTGCCATTTATTAGCTAAGAGACCTTGAGGATATCACTGACCCTCAGTTAATTCATCAGCAAAATGGGATAATCAGGAGGAGTTGGAGGAAGGAGAAGAAGAGGAAGAGAACTGAGATTTATATAGTGCTTTATTAAAGATCAAATCATTATCTGCAAAGTGTTCTGTATGAATTACCTCCATTCAACTTCACAACCACCCTTTAAAGGAGGTGCCAAAAGCATTATTATCTCCATTTTACAGATGAGAAAGCTAAAGCTCAGCTATGCTCTACTTTCCTCACAGGGCAGTTGTGAGAATCAAGGAATATCTCTGTGAAAATGCTTTGTAAAGGGCTATACTAAAGGTGGTACTGTTAATGTTCTGTCTAGGGTTCTGCCCACATTTTGGCCCGGTTTCCTGAAAGACTGGGTAAGATACAGCCAGGATTGAAAATGGGAAGCTCGGGTAGCCAGGCCTTGAGGGATGGGAGGGGAGCTTGCGAAGTTATGTCTACTTTCAAAACAAAACAAAACTCACTTTTTCCTTTCCTTTAGCATAGAGGAACATGGTGGTATAGTGGAAAATATGCTAGACTGAGTCAGGAGAGAACTGGGTTTGAATACTTCCCCTAATACTAACAGGGGGTGAAAAGGAGGGGGTGACTCTAGCAAGGCAAATTACTGATATGTGCCTCAGTTTTCTCATCTGGAAAACGGGCGTAATAACACCTGTAGTGCCTACTTCAAAGGGCTGTTATGAGACTCTATTGGGGCAATGTACCCGGAAGTACTCTATAAATCTTAACTAATATGATTGTCATCATCTACATTCCCAAAAGAATTCCTAATTTCCATACTCCTAAAAGAATGAGGAAGCTTTTCGGAGATTCTCCACCTCATCATTCTTGTGCCCCCTCCTTCTTCCCACACACATACCCTTACTCTCCCACCCCCAATGTAGGGTCAGTAAACTTTCCATGAACTTTCCCAAGGTAGGTCCTTCTCCCTGGGAAGGGAAGTAGGGGTGGGCTTGGGGGCGGGGGAGGGGGGTCTTTCTCCCTTTCCTGCTCTGCCTTGTAAGCAGGTGCAGCCCACCCAGGAAGCCCTTCTTTGCCTTGTTCCAACTGCCTTTGCTCAAGGAATCCCAGCCCCCCAAGTTCTCTGAGCTCCCAAAAGCCTGCCTGAAGGACTGAGTGAGTAGAGGTTCCTGCCCCACCCGCAATCCTGCCGAAGAACAGCATGGGGAGGGGAGTAATGACAACTCCCCTTTGCGGACAGGCCTTCTAAAGTGAAGTAGGCTCTGAGGGGAGTGGGAGTGGGAGACTGATCTCGAAAAATCGTCCTCCCCACCCCATGGGTGTGAGCCAAGACGCAGGACCCCCACCCCAGCCACTGTCCGGAAAAAATAAACGATTTCCTGCACCCAACTCCGAAACAAAGTCTGTGAGTGAGCTGTGACACATGTTACATAAATAGAAGCCGCAGAGGGGAAAAGCCTGTTTTCTCTTTCATTATTTATCACTATCTAACCATCTCCAGCTGGGTGAGTAAACAGCCTCATTGGCCCGTAATGAGAACAGGCTGCCGCGATGCTGCCGCGGCTGCCACCGCCGCCACAGCCGGGAGAAAACAGGGAGGGAGGGAGAGAGAGTGGAGGTTGGCAGGGGCGGGGGCCGGGGCGGGAGGGGGCGCGGGGGGGCTGGGATCGGGACGCAGGAGAGTTTGCATGGAGGGCCGTATGACTGTAGAAGGTAACAGGGCACTTTGCGGGGTGGCTCGGAAGAGAGGAGTGTTGGGGATAAGGAAGAAACAACAAGGGTGGCCCCTTGCCACAGTACTGAGCCGTGAGCCCTGAGGGTTTGTGGGTGCCATGGTGGGTTGTATAGTGGAAAGGTTGGGGAAGTGGGGAGGAAGAAGGTGGAGATGAGAGTTTAGAGGAACTGTGTCTCTTCGTGTGTGTAAGTGTTCAAGCGCTAGTGTGTGGACCTGGAAGGGCACGTGAGCGAGCATTTTGGAGCATGGCAGTGTGCATGTGTATAAGAATATACCTATGAAAGACTGTGAGTCAGCGACGACGAGAATGTAAACGGAAAACAATGCTACATCGAAGCCCAAGGCTGAGTAATGGTAACCACCGACCTTGGCACCAAGGAGAGATGAGAAAGCATTTTCCTTTCCATAGGGAGTGGGGGAACTATGGGTGGCAATGCTGTGTACACAGAAGAGGGACACTTTGTAGGTCGCTTTTGCATAACTCTATTACTAGGGAGGGATCATGGGAAGAGGCAAATTTAAAATATAAAAAAGAAAATGTGTTAGTATGGGGATGTGTACGAGTAAACACAGGAGTGTATATGTAAGCATTGATTTGTCCAACAAACCCTTAAGCCCCTACTTCACACACAACACTGGGATGGTGTGTTATAATGGAAGGAATACTGGCTTGGGCATCTGACAAGTTGGGCTCAGATCCAAGTTATAATTTAAAATCTCTGGGCCTCAGTTTCCTTACATCTAAAATTAGGGGGAAAGGTGTAACCAGATGATGTCTGAAGATTCTTCCAATTCTAAATGTATAATCCTGTGATAGAAACTTTAGATACATAGATTAGATACACTCACCCTCCAGGGTGATACATCAAGATTTAGATCTCCCTCATTATACAAATGAAAAAAATTGAGGCCAAAACTGTGACCTTCCCACCATTCCATAGGTGGTCAGTGGCAGAGCCAAAATTCAAACCCAGGCCTTCTTATTCCAAATTCAGTGATCTTTCCACTATACCAGTATGTCTGTCATGGCATTTACAGCCTACCAGGGGGATGGGAAATGTACCAAATAATACACAAATATACAAAAAATGTACAAAAATAATAATGAAAATACAAGAAAGATCCGTGCTTTGTCTAGAAATTGCTAGCATAGTATTCCCCTTCCATAACTCAGATAGCAACCAATCTGACTTAGTGCTGAGAGATGCCTAAGGCACACAGGGGCTTAAAGCGACTTGCCCAGGGTCATATTAGAAGAGTCAGAAAATGCACATTTGAACTTGAGTCTTTCTGACCACTAGCCAGCCCTATCCATTATAACATGTTTCCTTATACAAATAAACTACATTTCACAAAAATACATTAAAGCAATGCAGAACAAAGTTCAGTGTGAGGCTCCAGGAGGAAGATGGGAGTATATTCAAGTATGACTATGTATGTGTGTGTATGTACATGTGTGTGTATATATATCTATAAACAGATAAATAGATATAAGAGAGAGAGAGAGAGAGAGAGAGAGAGAGAGAGAGAGAGAGAGAGAGAGAGAGAGAGAGAGAGAGAGAGAGAATATGAGAGAATGACTCCAACGGAGATAATATTGAGAAAGAAACAAAGAGGGATGCCAGAGGTCCAGTGTTATATATCCACATCCTAGTGTTTTAGTCCCCCTTCAAAGGTACCTGGGTTCTTTGTTCTGTGTCTTTAAGACAAGTCCCCAGAGGTCCCTGACTAGGGACTAGAGAAAAGACAGTTCTGCAGTTGGCTGCCTAAATACCCCATTTCCCACTGTCATCACAGCATCAAAAATGGGGATAAGCATAGGAATTAGACCAATGATTTCATATGCACCAAAGAACAGAGCAGCTCTCTGTTAAGAAAACTCATTTCATATACAGGTTTACGCCTCTGAAATTTAGATTGTTGCTTAGGATGCTAACTCATTAACTTACTTGTCTAGGGCCATATAGTCAATATTGTTGCTGCTTTGTCCTTCATTTTCAGTGGATCAGTGATATCATAGGGTGATGTCTTGATTTGTGGATGAATTGGATTAAAGTGAGGCAGAGTAGCACAGTCATCAGCCTCATTGTCTCTTCCAGAGTCATCAAAGTCCAGTGGCAAGATAAAAGGCAAGATGACTGGTGATAGCCTGGTATACAGTGGATGACTTTGTATCTTCATTGCCTGACCAAGCTCTAAGGGTCCCACAGTGCCTGCTTCATGGTCATTGGAACAGATTGTTTTTATCTTCCCATCTTGCTTTATGCTTGGGGTAGACATCCCCCTAACTTACGGATGGGATTGAGGCTGTTGGTTCTCCTCAACCTGGTTCAGCCCGTCTGCTGAAAGAGTTTTATCCAGGGTGTGACCGCTGCCTGCCTGTGTGTGTGTGTGTGTGTGTGTGTGTGTGTGTGTGTATATATATATATGAAGAGAAACTTAAATCTAGGTCTTCCTGGTTGCCAGGCTAATTTTCTATCCACCATAACATGCTGCCTCGTTGATATCAACAGTAAACACCAAGAATGAATACCCAAGGCTCCAATACCCCATGATCCAAGGGTTTCCAATTCTTTGCCACTATAAAAACAGCTGCTATAAATATTTTTGTACATATAAGTCCTTTTCCTTGTATCTCTTTGGGATGCAGACCTAGTAATGGTATTGCTGTATAGTTTTATAGGCCTTGGGGTAGAGTTCCAAATTATTCTCCAGAATGGTTGACTCAGTTCACAACTCCAACAGTGGATTAGTGTTCCAATTTTTTCACACCACCTCCAACATTTGTCATTTTCCTTTTCTGTCATATTAGTCAATCTGATAGGAGTAAGGCGGTACCTCAGAGTTATTTGAATTTGCATTTCTCTAATCAATACTGGTTTAGAGTATTTTTTCATATGTATGACTATAGATAGCTTTGAGTTCTTCTGAAAACTGCCTATTCATATCCTTTGACCATTTATCAATTGGGGAATGACTTGTACTCTTATAAATTTGAGAAATGAGGTCCTTACAGAAATTGGCAGTAAAATCCCCCTCTCCTTCCCCACCCCTCCAGTTTCCTGCTTTCCTTCTAATCTTGACTGCATTGGCTTTGTTTGAGCTCTTTCTCATTTCTTAACTTACAATTCAGCTTCTGACCTCATCATTCCACCTAAACTGCTTTCTCCAAAGTTACTAGTAATCTCTTAATTGCAAACTCCAATGCCTTTTTCTCAATCCTCGTTCTTCTTGGCCACCTAGCAGCCTTTGTTTGACATTGTTGGTTACTCTTCTCTCCAGATTTTTGGGACACTACTCTCTCCTGGTTTTCTTCTTACTGATTAGACCAGCTTCTTCTCAGGCTCCTTTGCTGGATTCCCATCCCTGTAATAGTAGGTGTCCCACAGAGTTCTGTCCTGGGCCCTCTTAATCGTTTTCTTTTATACTACTTCACTTAGTGATCTCATCAGGTGCCATGGATTTAATTACCATCTCAATGGTAATGAATGATGATTCTCAAATCTACCTGTGCTGCCTTTAACCTTTCTCCTGACTTACAGTCTCACCACTCCAAATGCAGTATGTCAGACATGTCCAGCTGGAAGTCCAGGAGACATTACAAACTCAACATGTTCAAAACTGAACTCATTATCTTTCCTCAACATTTTTGCCCCTCCTAAATCCCCTATTGCTGTTGAGAGTACCACCATCCTCTAGGCTCGAAATCTGTGTCCTTCCTAACTTCTCACTCTTACCCTTTCTATCCAATCTGTTGCCAAGATCTGTCAATTTGACCTTTGTAATGTCTCTTCAATATACACCCTTCTCTTGTCTGATATTGCCACTAATCTGGTACAGGCCTTCATCACCTCAGGCTTGGACTATTGCAATGGTCTGCTGGTGGGTCTGCCTGCCTCAGGTCTTCTCACTTCAATCCATCCATCCTCCATCTCACCAAAGTGAATTTTTTAAAGTGCAGATCCACCTCTCATACCCTTCCCCACCTCTCCAAATAAACTCCAGTGGGTTTCTGTCACCTCCAGGATCAAATATAAAACCTTTCTCTCACCCCACCCAAGAGAAAGGTACAATTCTGTGCTGTCATCACAGGGCCCAATGTCCTACAACTCCTCTCTGAATAGTTTCCCAACCAGCCAAAGTTGGAAGTCTTGCAATAAGAATTACTTGTTGATCATTGTATATCCTGTTGTCTGCATGTCTAGACTTTAAGACTAGAAGATAGTCAAGGACAGGGAACCTGTGACTGGGTGTCTATAAGGTTAACCAAAGAACTCTACATGATTATTACATCCTTAGGAAAGACCCTTACTGTCTTCTCGCATCTTTCCTCACTACCCTAATATGCTTCCATTCACACTAACTCAAAAAAGTGATTTTAATATCCTCATTCTCATAGGATTTAGAGTTAGAAATGACCTTGGCATATCATCTTGTTTAATTCCCTCATTTTATGATGAAGAAAATGAGGCCCACAGAGGGAAAATCCCTCATCCAAATTTACACCGTTAAGAAGTAACATAGTTGGGAATTGAACCTGTTACAACTCCAAATCCAGCACTCCTTTCCCTCACGTTAAGCTACTTTTCTGTACTCAGTCTTACTTTTCCCCATGGCCAAACCTTGATCCATGCCATGCTATAGTCCTGCTTCCATCATCCTTCCATTCCATCTGCCAAAGTGTGTCCCTGTTCTTAATGACATCATGGTGAAAAGCTTCCTCCCTCAAGAGGCCTTTCTAGATTGGCCCAGATCATTTGTCCCAAAACACCAGAGCTATCCCTTTTCCCCCCACATTCTTAGCCTCTTGTTGCCCCAGTGAATTATGGTAATTTTGTAATAGTACAAGTCAACTGATGGATCTTATCTTCCCTTGGCCTTAGTAGATGATAAGCCCCTCAAAAACAAGGGTCATGTTTGCCTTGTAAATGTAAATGTTTGCTGACTAATCAACTGGGTTGGTTTTTTTTTTACATTTTATTAATGATTTTTGTCTTTATATCATAGTCTTTCCTTTACATAAACTCTGGATTGAACCCTCCCCTTGTGACAAAAAACAATTAAGCAAAAAGATCTAATGAAGTCATAGAATTTGACAATGTATTCAATATTCTCTCCTAGTAGTCCATCTTCCTACCTCTCTGCCCCCAAGGGAGGCATGGCTCCTTACGTGTTTTCCCGGACTTTCCTTATTTTCTCCATTACTCAAAGTTTTGACTTCCTTATAGTGATCCTTTTCACACTGTAAAGTCATTGTGGAAATAGTTCTTTTGGCTCTACTTGCTTCACTCTTCATCAGTTCACACAAATCTTCCCGTATCTCTCTGAATTTCTCATGTTCATCCTTTCTTTCCAAACAATGGTATTCCATTATATTAATATACCCGAATTTTTTTCCAATCTTTTTTGTTAAAGAAAATACAGTTTTATATAATGGAGGGAAAACAAATAGAATTTTCAAGCAACTATTAGTATCAAAGATGTATATAAATCTTGTAAATCCCAAGAGTAATTTACAGTCTGGAGTAGGAAGGTTAGAATTAGGGGAAGCTCTAACCTGTAAGTTTGTCTCTAGGCAGGTTTGGGAATGGTGATATGACCTTTCTTTTTGAATTCCTGCCAGTGCTCATGGCTGGTAGCATATAGGCCACTGATTTCTCTACTGAAGCATTCTATTAATAGTCAAACTGATGATTAATCAAGGGAATTGTCTCCCCCCAGGGAGTTCCTGTGAATGATCCAACAGGCCTTCTACTAGAAAACTTAAAAGCAATAAAGAACACTGGGGCATCTTCATCTCCTGGGGCCTGCTACCTCAAGACTTGAGGGTGGTGGGCAGAACCTGGAGAACAATTTATACAATAACAACATTGTAAATAAAAACAATTCTGAGAGACTGAAGTACTCTGATCAAGGCAATGAGCAACCACAATCAGAAGGGACCAATGATGAGGTACCCTTCCCACCTCCTGAGAGGTGAGGCACTCAACCTGTAGGATCCTTTTGGTACCATAGCACTTTGCAGGACTTGAATTCCCTGATTTTGTAGCCCTCATCTAAGAGACTCCATCCTTCCCAAGACTAAGCAACTTGAGTTTCCTGCCATACTTAAGTTCTGCTAGGAAAGGGCTTCCCTTTTCTGACCTTTGGCCCATTTCTAGAATCTCCATCCACACATCCAAGAAAGGAATGCCTTGGACTATGATCTGGAAAGAACTGCCCCATCTTTGGTGTTCATGGGACAGGTGGGAACATAAGACATGAAGTTGAGGCTAGAGATGCAGGGACAGGAGCAGGAAGGGAATGTGTGTAAGTGAGCTCTGAGAGCTCCTAGACAGTCCTGTCTAAAACTGTTTCTCACTAACTGCCACATATTTAGTTCCAGGGAACTAATGTAGATGAGGGATGGGAAGGAAAGGAAAGAAGGGAAGAAGGAAAAAGAAAAGTAGAGACAGAGAGGAAAGATGGGCCCTCCAAGGGAAAAGAGACTGGATCTAGTGAGAAGGGTTCTTCCTCATCTCCTTCTCTTCCCCACCCCTCCTTTTCTTATCCTTTGCCCTCCTTCTATCTTTCTTCCATCAATGAATCAGAAAGCCATTACTGAGCAACAATTATAGGCACAGCACTGTACTAAATACAATGAGAGATACAAATCATAATAAATGACACTGAAGTATGAGGTTAATGTTTTCAGAATATCCTATTTGAGCCTTAAAATAATTCCATATAGTAAGGGCTCTTAGTATTTTCATTTTACAGTATATCATTTTACAGGTGAAGAAATTGAGGCACAAGAAGTTTAAGTAACTCCCTTGCGATCACACAGCTAATATTGTGAGGAGTTGGGTTCCACCCTAGATCTTGACTACAAATCTTTCCAGAAGCATTTTGGGGCAACTAGGACCTGGAGTCAGGAAAACCTTAGTTCAAATCCAACCACAAATACTTACTAGGGGTGTGACTCTGGGCAAGTCACTTAACCCTATTTACCTCAGTTTCTCATCTGTAAAATGAGTTGGAGAAGGAAATGGAAAACCACTCCAGTATTTCTTTGCCAAGAAATCCCCAAATGGGATCACAAAGAGTTGGACACAATTGAACAAGGAAAGACAAATTCTTTGCCTAAAGAGGTCTAATTCAATTCTATCAAGTTCTTCAAGCTTCATACACACATACAACTGTGTGTATGTATCTGGCGGACAGGAAATTTTAACATGACTGTCCTTGCCCTCAAGCATTTTATAGTTTAGTAAGGGGAAATGACATATACACAAATATCTATGTGCTCTTAAGAGGTATGTACCAAGGGTGCTTTGTGAAGTGGCAGGAAGGAGACCTATATTTGTGAAAAGACTACTCCAAAGAGAAGGTGGGGCCTGGTAAGGGACAGTACCCATGACGGGTACTGTCAATAAATTATCTGGGAGTTCAAGGGAGGAAAAGTTCACAGAGGGCTTGGAGTGCTCTGGGGACTTAAATGGGCCTTGAGGATGGGTGATCATTACCTGTGCAGAGGAGCTCCTTGGGTCTCAAGCGCCTTTTTCTTCCTGTCCCCTGCTGCTCTCTCACTCCACTTTGGGTCTGCAGTTAACAACTGCCTCTGGGTGAAAATCTGAGATGTGGGCAATAAAGGGAGGGGGGAGGGGAAAGTGGAAAGGGAAAGATTCTGACCTCTCACACTCATGCTGTCTTCTCCTCGCCCCCCCTCCGGCCCCCACCTTCGGGAATCAGGCTCGGGACTCAATTTGACCCAAAGACGCAGCCGGGTTCTAATTGATGGAAAATTGCTCGCTCCTTGTCAGGTTATTGTTCATTTCCTGGTCCTTAATGACTAATTTCCCACCAATCAGCCTGCGCTCCCTCGCCAGGTTCCCTAGTCTGCCCAGTCCTTTAGGGCGGGTTAAGGGAGAGGGTTTGGTGAAAACACCTCAGAAGACAGGTAGGTGCCACCGACTGTGCCTGGGAGTTGGGGGTGGGGGGAGTGTTGGGGAGGTAGGTGGAATCCAGGAATTAAAAGGACCAAATTACTGCGTGGAGGCATGGCCCACCCCCAGACTGAATGTCCTCACCTTGCCTTCCCCCTTTTCGAAGCCATCTCTCCCACACAACTGCGGCCTCTATTCCGGCCATTACGGTAATTTGATAAACCAACTGAAAGGTAAGACCCTTGCTTCAAAAGGGAGTAGGGGGGAAGCTTTGCGTTTTTGACGGCTCCTGGGGACAGTTCATTAAGGTATCAACTCCTTAATGAAACATTTCTTTGTTAAAATATTCACTGATCTGCAGGGAACAGTGCGAGGGGGTGAGGGATACTGAGGGGGAGGGGAAAGCCTTCCTCGTCCAGGGACCCTAATTTGCACTGAGCATAGATCCCCCGGACCTGTTTCTTACAGAGAGGAGGGAGGGAGCTACATAATGTGTCCAGTTTTGTATTTGGATCCCTAGTACCTCTTGCACACAGTAGGAGATCAATAAATGTTTGTTGAATTGAATTGGATGGAAAGGAAGAACCAGAGCCAAATGGAGAGGAGAGGTGGGAAGCAGATTGGCCATTTGGCTCAGCCCTCCAGCTCACAGAGGGCCTCAAATTTAGCAAGGATGGGACAAGAGTTATTAGATAAGGATGGCCTCACTGTGCTTAACATCAACTATGACACTGCACAAAAGGTAGATTTCCTGCCCTAATTAATTCATTTGTTTTTTTAAAAGCCAAAAAATTCAAATTATATCTCAGTCTTCTTTATTTTAATTTCATGTATCTTAGAAAAATGATGAGGTCTTTGGAAGTGGTGTATTTAAGTTCCTTGAGGGCAAAGACTTTTGTATTTTAAGTCTTTTTTTTTTTAATCTTTGTATCCCCAGACCCAAGCAAAGTGCCTGGCTTTGAAGAGGATAGTAAAAGCTTGTTGAAATAAATAGAACCAACTTGACCTAGTCTCAGAAACCTTGTAACCCTCAATAGTTGTGTGACCTTGGACAAGTTACTTAACTTAAAATGGACATCATAGATTTATAGCCAGAAGGGACCTTTAGTGTCTTGGAATTCAACCTCTTCATTTTCCTGCAGAGCAAACTGAAGCTCACAGCAACTCAGTGACCTTCTCATTTTCACAGAGTAAGTATCTGAGGCAGGGTTTGAACCCATGTCTTCCTAACTCCAAATCCAGTGCCCTAGCAGCTACTCCATGTAGTCTCTCAAGGTGATAATGCTTGCCCTACCTATGCCAGAGGGTTGTTTTGGGGAAAGTCTTTTATAAGTATGATTTTCTATTTTAAAAATTAGTATTATTATTTTTATGGCTGTCTTCAAATAATGGAAGCTGCCCTAGCTTCTTTGATCCACTGCTTTTACCTGATAAGATTCCAGAATTAGACCACTGGGAAGGGAAAGAAGAGGGCATGAGAGAAGGTGAACGAGGAGTCTTGGACAGGGGAGGGGACAGGAATTGGAAGAAAAGAAGAGTGGAAAACTCAAATCTGAAAAAAACTTGAGCCAGTCCCTAGAAATGATGCTTGGGCAGGGCAGGGACTTATTGTTGTCCAATCAATGAGCTTCAGCATGAATTGGGTTTAAGGCTTGGTCTTTGAGAAAGCAATGTAGTCAGTAAACCCCAGGTTAGCTGGGTAGGTTTCGGCTATCAAAATTTACCTTCTTTTGGACAGAACACCCTCTCGTAAGGGCATGATACCTTAGGAGAGAAGAGAAGAGAAGAGAAGAAAGGAGAGGAGAGGATGAACTGTTACCTAATTGAAACTGGCCAGCTGGGTCCCTAATAAGGCAGCTTGTACTACTTATATAGGTTGTTGTTTGTCCTTCCTTTGTGTCTTTGTTTTTGAAAAGGACCATGACATCAGGGAGATGATGACATGACTTGCAATTGAATTTGATTTGAGTGAGAGAGAACTGTGCAAAGTCACCAGCCTCACTTTCTCCTCCAGAGCCATCTGAATCCAGTGGTCAGATAATTGATCAGGAGAACTGGAGATGGCCCAGCTTACAGTGGGAGAACTTGGCCAGCCCTAGAAGGCATGAATGGGGAGAAGGAGAAAAGAAAGTACTTACATGGAGGGAAAAGAAAGCTAAAGGGTTAAGATAGAAGAAAGTAAGGCTTTGAGTACACCATGGAGGGAAATCTCTCTCCAGAAGACCTCAGGATGAACAATGGGTCTCCTCCATACACCATGCCAATATGAATTTAGGAAGGAGAATCCAAAAGACCAGATGAACCCCTATTAGGGACTGTGTAGAGGATATTCCTGTTGGTATAGGATTAGATCTCTGAAATCTAGTTCAGCTCTGAAGTCCTATGATCTAATTAACCAAAGAAGGAAGCAAAGTCTGGCCCTTGTGCCCACCACCCTAGTTGATCGGTGTTTTGAGGCCATGAAATACAAGGGATTGAGAAACTTTTCCCTGTCTGGAACAGGATCATAGATAGCATCATAAGATTTGAGCATTGGAAGGGACATTGGAAATTCTCTAGTCCAGCCATTTTACAAATGGGTTAACTGAGCCCCAGAGTCATAAAGTGACTTACCTAAGGGGCTGACTTTCCATTTACACAAAATCCTGAGAGAAACTCAAATAATGCCTCCCTTTCCCATACCATAGATCTTAAGGGATTGATGACCACGATGTTAACAACCCAATCAGTTTCTTCCCCTAGGCTCCTTCTCTCATACTAGGGAAACAGAAAAAGCAGAATATGGGGAGGAGTGAGGGAGAGAGGGTTGGATATTCCCAAAGAATGATTTGGAAAGATTCATATCTAGACAATTAGAAGAGTTGAGGAGAGTTGAAAAGAGAGGATACTCTGAGTAGATCCCAGAGGCCCTACATAGAACCTTTGCCAGTTCCTTGGGAAGAGAATGAAGAACAACTCAGATGAAGTTGGAAAGTCCAATTCTGAACTTTCCCTCTCATCTTCTCATGGGGAGGGGGTGGGAGGTGGGATGTTTTGGGTCATTTGCTTTGATTTGGTTGCATTTGTTTTGTAAATTATTTTTTTCCATAAGGTTTTTTGCTTGTTTGTTTGTTTTGGCTTTGTTTTTTATCAGTAAGTTCCTGGAGGTCAGAGTCCTTGTTTTGTGGTCCCCTTGCACATCTCCCAGTGCCCAGTAAGGGACTTTGTACATAGTAGGTATTCAATAAATATTTGCTGACAGATTGATGGAAATGAAAAGGAAATCTTTCCAGGAGAAATCCCAATGGGAAGGACAAATGAAAGATGGGTATTGGAGAGAAAAAAATGAGTTGGCAAAGAGCCCTTGAATCACATAAGGTCATAGGATCATAGAACTTCCCCAAGTACACATAGGGGAGTATCCAAGGTGGAATCTGAAGTTGAGTTCCTGACTTCAGAGAAAGGAACTTTGAGGTCTTCTAGTCCAATCTCCCTCCAAACAAATAACTCTCTCCCCCAGCATCTAAAGTGATTGAACCATAGAGTTTCAAGAATAGGAAGGACCTTGGAGACCACTTAGTCCAATTCCTTCCTTTTGAAGGTGAGAAAAGGAAGTCTAGAGAGGACACATAACTTGTCCAAGATGGTCTAGAAGGTTGTTGGCAACCCCCCACCCTTCATGAACCCAACTCACAATCATGAAATCACAAAATACAAAGGAATCCTTTCTGTTGAAATGGATGGACCAAGAATTATATATATATATATATATATATACACATATATATGTATATGTACATATCACTGTAAGACCCTTGAGAAGGGGTTATCCAGTCCCCATCTGAAGACCTGTAAGGTCTGGGAAGCCACTTACTTTCTGAGGAAGGTAGAAACTAGAGTATAACTATTGAGCTAGATGATCTTTTCTCCCCATTTTCTCCCCCATGAGCAAGCATTTCTTTTCTCCATACCCCCAATTTAAAATAAAAAAACACCTCTAGCAAATATAGTCAAGCAAAACAAATTTCTACATTGTCCATGCCCCAAAAATGTGTCTCATTCTGCATCTTGCCACCTGATTGTATTAAAAAAAATATATATATATACCACAGAACCACAGATGTCCCAAGACTGACTTTATGCTGAAGGCAAATTAAGTCTCTTTTATGACTTAGTATTGGGTCAAAACTTACTTGATGGGACCAGTCAGAGCATGAGTCCAACCCCTTTTATAGAATATAACCCTTTCATATTATTTTGTAATATTCTTTTCTTCTTCACCCTATCCAGGTGACTCCTGAGCCAGAAATGTTCACTAGAGAGAAACCTGTAAACTCCTTTCTTGATTCCATGGGGAAAGAACTAAATAAAATAGAAATCTGACACACTGTCTTCCTTCTGCACACTCCTAAAGATCCCAGGGAATTCGGTGGCCTTTCAGGATGCTCTTCAATCTTCCAATTAGCTTGTGAGGACACAAGAGGTCAATTTAAGGTAGTTATTGGAAAAGTGCAGGTATTGCTAGAATCACCACCCTGTTCCTTCTGAGCCAGAGAGGGCAGCATATGTTGGAACAGCAATAATTACTCATAGGCCTTGTACTTCCCTCTTCTTCTCTATCCATCTAAAAGCACCTTTTATCCAAGAGGAGCTAAGCTAGAACTGATCTCAGCCTTAAACAAATGGAATCATAGGCTACATTAATTATAATGATAGTATTTTATAAATATCCTCTCATTTGATCATTACAATAACCTGAGGTGGGTGCTGTTATGTTCCCCATTGTGTTCAGCTGGTTTTTTGTTTCAGTCATGTTTGACTCTTCGTCACCCCATTTGGGGTTTTCTTGGCAGAGATATTGGAGTGGTTTGCCATTTCCTTCTCCAGCCCATCTTACAGATGAGGAAACTGAGGCAACAATGTGACGTGATTGTCCAAGGTCACACAGATAGTAAGTGTATAAAGCCAGATTTGAACTCAGGAAGATGAGTTTTCCTGACTCTAGGCCCAGCACTCTGTCCACTGAGAAATTGAGGCAGATAGAGGTTAAATGACTAGTCCTCAGTCACAAAACTATAAGTGGCTCGATTGGAACTAATTTCTTCTTCACTCCCGTTGATGACCAAACAACTTCCTGAGAGCCCCCATGTACTCTGCTTCCCTGGTCAGATGATATCTCGAGTGTTGTGTTCAGCTCTGGGCACTACAGTTTAGGAAGAACATTGACAAGATGGGGATCATCTGGAGGAAAGGCAACCAGGATGAGGAAGGACCTGGAGATCATGGTGTGTAAGGATTAATGAAGGGAATTTTAA
This sequence comes from Bettongia penicillata ogilbyi, assembly GCA_023548195.1. Lineage (NCBI taxonomy): Eukaryota > Metazoa > Chordata > Mammalia > Diprotodontia > Potoroidae > Bettongia > Bettongia penicillata. Next base: position 1,850,924 of record JAJHZJ010000089.1, read on the forward strand.
TTTGTTTAGTCAGGAAAAGAGAATGTGTGTTATATAACATATATATATATATATATATATACGTGCATATTATACATCTGTATATGTGGCTTTATAGGTATAGTTATGTATATGTATTCACATGTTTGTATAAACACATATGTCATGTATGTGTATGTTTGTAGGGCAGTCAAGCCACCACTGGATGACTGGCTTCGAGTATTTGAAGAACTGTCAGTGGCAAGAGGGAGGGGACTTATAGGAAGCTGCAGAGATGCCGATTCAGGCTGCTCCATAAAAGGACACTTGTTTTCTCACAATTAGAGTCATCCAAAGTCCAATGGGATGACTCTCAACAGAGCTCTTTAAACCCAGGCTTGGTATTGTAGAGAGGATTCTCAGTCAGGTACAGGATGAACTTCATGGTCTGAGCCTTCACTGCCTAACCCGATCTGGACCAGGTCATCACCCCATGTCCCAATCCTGGCTCCATCTGGCTTATTTGAACTGGAATGTGAACTTCCCAAGGGAATGCCTACAGCTTAGTCTGCCCAGTTGTTGGCACTTGGCTTCCCATAGCAGCGTTCCTAGTGACTGTTTAAACTATAGACACAGAGCCTTGGAATTCCTTAGCAATGATAATAGCTCACATTTATATAGACTTGTAGAGTGACACAGTGCTTTCCACCAAACCAAGTGCATTGTCATTCTTATTTTACAGGGAATGAAAGTAAGGTTCAGGAAGATCCAACAACTTGCCCAGGCTTATACACTAGTAAATAACAGAACTAAGACTAAAATTTGCATCCTGGGGTAGAGAAGCAATAAGTTATAGTGGGAAACTCAGACACCATGGTTCTAATACCTTTTAGTCCACTCTACCATTTGTGTGACCTTGAATAAATCACATCCCCCTCAGTTTCCTTTTCTGCGAAAGGAGAGAGTCCTACCTTATCTCTAAGACCCCTTCCATGCAATCAACATGCATTTAGTAATTGTCTACTATATACCAGCTAGGTGGTATAGGGCAACTTAGTGGCATAATGGATAGAGTGCCAGTCCTAAAGTCAGGAATTCCTTTTCCTGTTCAAATGTAACCTCACACACATACTAGCTGTGTAACCCTGGGCAAGTCACTCAACCCTGTTTGCCTCAGTTTCCTCATCTGTAAAATGAGCTGGAGAAGGAAATGGCAAAGCACTCCTGTATCTCTGCCAAGAAAATTCCAAATGGGGTCAAGAAGAGTTGGACACTTCTGAATAACAACTATGTGCCAGGCACTGTGTTGAGACTCAGAGAAACACACACACACACACACACACAGGAAACAGTGCCTCAAAGAGTTTACATTCTTTAGAAGGATATAACATGTTGAACATGTATAAATATACAGAAAAAATTTTATATATATGCATATATACACACATTATACATATACATATATATGTATATACACACATTTACCAGACTTGTGATTACATCTGTGTAGTGAGCTCTAAGTAAGCAGTTTCATCTAATCTGCCAATGCAGGTTGGCACCTGCATTCCAACCTATAGTTTTTGAAAGATGTTCGAGGCTGGGGGAAGTTAAGTTACTTCCCCAGGTTCTGCTGCCTCTTATACAAAATACATAAAAATATGTATGTTGAGGGAAGGAGAGATACTAGCAGCTAGGAGAATCAGAAATGGTGAGCTAGGAAGGAAACTAGGTATTCTAAGATATGGAATGAGAACAGAGACATTTCAGACATGGGGGGCAGTTGATGCAAAAGTGAGGAGACAGGAGATTGGAGTGCAGTGTTGGAAAAAGAAAAATGGTCCGATTTAACCGGATTATGTAAAGACGGAAGGGATCGCCCGCTCTCTCAAAGCTACCTCCCCCACCTCACCCCACCCCTACCCCGCTCCCCACCTCGAACCTCCCAGAAGAGCTTCAGTTCCAAACCTGACCTCTTTTCCGGGTCTCGAATGGGGTGTCCCCACATAGAACCAGACAGTTCAACTGGTTTCTTTCAGCACCTATACACAGAAATAGTTCTCCCCAGCTCCCACCCTAACCACCGCACCACCCCCCTCCGCCCCCAGCTGTTCTAAAAGTAAATTATCTGGATAATTTTCTGTAGTTCCCACTTCTCTTTAATCGGGTCGAACTATCCACGGACTGATTCCTCTGTGTATTTCAAAGCTCCTCTCTCTTGAAAGCACCCTGAAATGCAGCAGCCTCTGGGCTGTGGCTTCGCAGCGCGCCTAGATAGATCGCGAAACCAGAGGGGTTGGGATCTAGGGCTGCTTAACCACATAGAATCTCACTCCCATTCCCGACCCCCGCCTCTTGGATGTAATGGAATTGGGCAGGGGGTTGGTTAGAGGCTGGGGGCCGCTCTGGACAGCTGCTCGAACTCTAGGGCAAATATGATCACTAATCAGCAGTGAACTAGGGGTGGCTGTCTACGTTAGAACACGCACCCCGAGGTCGGCTTGAGGTGATAAGCAGTTGCCGGGGGCGAGGAGACGTGGAGAGAATACAGCCCAGAAAAGAGCAAAAAGAAACTGTCTCCAAAGTATCCCCGCGTTCTCCTTCTGGTCCGAGAATCGTCCAGATCCGTACCCCAAATTCTCCCTCTCTCTTGAATTGCCACTCTTCAAAAAGCTCTGCTTTCCTAGTCTTTCCCGCGGCTATTTCAATAAGAGTGAAAGCGGCTGCACCTGTTTTAGATGAATTATGGTAACGCTGGAAGTTAGTCTCCCCCCCCTTCCCTCCCCCCTTGCCTGTCTCCCTCCCTTTCTCCCTCTCTCCCTCCCTAGTTTGCTCCCTCCCTCCCCCCTCCCTTCTCCCTCCCTCCACCACCTCGTCCTCCTCCTCCTCCTTCTCCTCCTCCTCCTCTTCCTCCTCCCCCTGCCCCCGCCCCCTCCCGCGAGCAGTCACTCACTCCCAGCCCCTGCTCAGTCGCAGCCCCTAGCCCGAAGTCCCGAGCCGCCTAGCCCTCTGCACTGGACAGCGCCGCCGGACGGCCCAGGACGGAGCCCCCCCTCCTCCCGCTCCGAGCCCCGGGAGGGCGCGGCAGAGGCGGCAGCGGAGGCGGGGAGGAGCCGGGGCCGGAACAAGGGCTGGGCCGGGGGCGGGGACGCCGGGGTCCGGAGAAGCCGAGAGGAGAGGAGGACGCGAGAAGAAGAGGCGAGCGAGTGGAGCGGGGAGCTAGGAGCCGGAGCCCTAAGCGGAGCCCGAGCCCAAACCCGAGCCCGAGCGGGAGCCGACCCCCCAAGTACCATGCCCCGGAGGGGCTAGGGCGCGGGGCGACGGAGCCTAGAGCGGAGCAAGGCTGCCCCGGGGGGAGGGGGAGGCGGCGGAGCCCGGGCAGGAGCCGGAGCAGAAGCAGGAGGCAGCGGCGGCAGGGCCGGGGCAGCGGCCGGAGCGAGAGCCCCATGCCCCGGGCTGGCTGAGGGATCCGAAACCCAGAGTGGAGCCTCGGCCCGGACAGGTACGTGCTGGGATCCGGGTAGGGGGCAGGAGGTGGGTGGGGGGCCGCGAGGTCTAGGGAGCGGAGTGGGCAGGGAGCAAGAAGCTCGCGCTCGCTCGCTCACTCACCACTCACTTTGTGTTTGCAAACTGCCGGGAGACGGAACTGGGCCGGGCTTCGTGCTGACTTTTTTTTTTTAGTCTTAAGATGGGGCGCTTTGCGGGCAGTGACCACACTGCGCAGATACCCGCACCCCTCACCCCAGCACCCTCTTAACAGCCGCCGCCCCCCTCCTCGAGACCGGGCTTACTCTTAGTGTTGTCGAGCGAACAGGTGGGGGCAGCCGGTCAGTGGGGGCGGGGAACCGCCGGAGTCGCACCCCCCCATCCCAGGAGGAGGCTATTTATCTCGCCCCCACCCTATCTCCACCCTGGTAGACCCCCCCCACTACCACGATGCCAAGTCGTCAGCCCCGCCTCCTCAGGGCAGGGTTAGTGGAGTGGGGGGGTAGAGAGGGAAGCGGACCCCCCTGGAGCCGGGAGTCAGACAAAGACAACTTCCCGGCTGGGACTTTGCTGGACTGAAAGGAGAGTGAAATACTGGGACCTATTCCGTCCTACCCCTCCTCCTTAGCCCCCCACCCCACCCCGGCTGTGCCGGATTCTCCCTATAGGGCAGAGCTATGATGTGGAGTTTGTAGTGCAACTGGGAACCAGGACTGCTCAAGTTTCTGTAAGAAAGGGATCTGGTCTTACTAAGTCTAAAACTCAGGAAAAATGGATTCCCGTGCATCTATGGTTAGTGTACGGTCTTGAAGTTGTTCCTCCACCCCCACCCTATACCTTGAATCAATCTTCTCGTTGGGGCAGAGATGGAAAGGAAAAACTTCCCGAGACCTGAGAGTCTCCAGTTAGGGAGGTTCCTCTGATAGGTCTGGAGAGAAGGACTGAGCTGTCCAACTGATCCCCTTGCTCCAAGAGCCCTTATCCCTGATGCCAAATCCCCCCCGCCCCCCAGCCAGGTTGGTGGAGAGAGGCAAGGGGGGCTTTGCTGGGAGCTGAACCAACGGAGACAGCTGCCAGACCGGAATCCTAGCAGGGACGAGTATTCTGGTGTGTGTTGGGGTGGGGAACCTAATAAGACAGCCCCCACCTACTTGTTGCCTTGGGCTACAGCCTCCTGTCCCTTGATTTCAAGTAGTGCCCCCCACTATGAAGTCTTCACGCCCTTCATCCTGTCTCCCCTGAGCAAACTTAGGCTGCGCCAGGTCGCGGACTGGGGTGTGAGAATGTTGGGCGCTTGAGAGCAGCCCTCCAGGGTCAGGTACTCTTTACCCGCTACCTAAAAAGTGTCCAACAACTCTTCCTCCTCTCCCTGTTTCTCAGCATTCTCTGTATCCTGACCCTCGAAAGTTTTTCTTTTCGTCGGAAGCGGATTCTGAGCTTTGGGGTTGCTCCGAATTCTCATTCTTCTCATGTGGAGATGAGAGCCCTCGGGGAGATTGTGAGAGTGACTGAAATGGGGGGGGGGGAATGAGACAGAGAGGGCGAAATGGTGACACCCCTCAGCATCTGACCACAGAAACCCTCTCTCCCTTCCCTGCTTTTTCTCATTTGTTCCCCGCCCATATATGACCCCTTTATCCCCCAGTTTCAAACTCATGTAGCCATCGAAAGTACTGCGGTGTAACCGGGTGCTATCGAAGCAGCCATAGTTGAGCCCGAAGAATTTCCCCAACAACTTTCCGCATCTGGAGAGAGGGATCAAATGAGGAGACCCAGTATGGAATGAAGGAAGGATAAAGGGAAGAAAAAGGATGACAGACATGAAGTCTTCTTCCCTCCCCTTCCCCTCGCAATTGAAGAAGGGGAGAACTGAGATTACTATCCAGAGTGGGATTCGAGAAAAATGCTCTTTTGGCCAATGCGGGTTTTTGCCCTATGTAAGGATCATCTCCCAAGTTCTTGGTTCCTTCTGTCTGACCAGATTTTTTTTTTAACCCCGACAAATAAATAAATACATTCCATCTGGGGACAGGCTAAGACTCCTTTAGCCTGGAGGTGAATCCTTTCCTAGCGTTCGTAGTTCTGGATCTTCGGAGGAAGACTGAAGTCAGTAATGATCCTAGCTAGCCCCAAGAGTCAGATGTGGAAACACCACTTTGGGCCACAGCGGCAGGAGCTTTATAGAGGAGAGAACTGGGAGCTTCGACCTGGTTCCTGCAGCCAAAGCCAATCCCAGGGAATTGAAACAATTATTCGGGCAATTAAGTCACCCCGAAGTTCGCACCACTTTCATCCTGGGAATTCCGAAGAAATAGTTCCCCACGACCCTGCAGTTCTTCCAGGAGCCCTGGGGGCCATACTGAGTCTACATATACTGGCTTCTCTGGACTGCAGATACCAGGACTTCGGGGGAAGCGCCTAGGGCAATTTAAGTCTTCCAACTCCAACTCCTTTCTTGAGTCTCTCCACTTTTCTTCTCCCACCACTCAAAGGCCCAGGATTCGGCGGGTGTGGGCAGGCCGAGGTATTGGGATATGGCTATTCTCAGAGGTTTTGGAAGCCTACTTGCCCTGAGTCTTGATGGAATGCCAGCTTCAGCACCCAATGGCTAGCATCTTTACCATCCGGCTCTTTGTCCCACAAATACTGCAGATCCTCCCCTGTTCCCCCCACAGAGGAAAGCTGTTCTGGGAGGATGTGAAGGTTTTCATTGTTTTCAAGCTGAAAAACTTTGTTTTGAAATCTTGCTGCTGCAGGCGGAGAGCGTCTTCTGTCACCTTGCAAGAGAGACCCTCACACTCAGAATGAAGTAAACGTGTTTGTTTGACAGCTTTTTTTTTTTTTTCTGAGCTGCCTCAGTCTCTTTCTCCCTTCAGTTTCTCGAAAATCTGTCTCTGGGTCTCTCTGTCTTTTTCACCTTCAAATTCGCACTCCAGCCCACAGTGTGTGGGTCAAGATGAAATACAGGTATCTTACTGCTTCCCCTACACACACTTTCAACCCTCCCCCATCTTCAAATGCATACACTTTTGGGATTCGGAAAGATCTTAGTTCAGGCGAGTTCCGCCTTGACAAGTCCCTGCTCCAGTCTCCCTCACGCCCCACCCCACCAACACTCATTGCCAATCTACGCCCCCCCCCTCAGTTCCTCCCCTGCCTTGAGAAGGGAACGGAGGGATGGGGGGGGGGGTGCACCTCTGGGAAAAGAGAGCAGATAGCACCTTCTCTCCTGGCATCGACCCCAGGGATTTTTTTTCAACAAACTTCTTTTTTTTTTTTTTTTTTAAACGTCCCAGATGTTTATCTCGGGAGCTGAAGGACTGGGGAACCCTTGAGCCCTGCAGGCTGAGAGAGCCTGGCATTGGGAAGGGGAAACGCCCATGGGCGGGAGCCAACTTGCATCCGGGCTGCCTTGCCTCTACTCCCCAACAACCCCCTGCAAAGTTAAAATGGAGCTGGTCATGTCAGACCTTTCTCCTTCCATCCCACCCCCAAATATCTCAATTCCCTCAAGGTTCTCAGGACGTTATTGGACTAGGCTTAAAGAAATAAGGGACTCGCTTCAGGTCATGCCTAGTGAAGTTAGCAGAGTAGTCCTAACCCCTAATACCCACACCCCCACGCCCTCCAAAAAAATAGCCCTCTTTGCTGAAGCTGTTTTTGATCCAGAAAGCTCCTCTATGGGCTTGTGTGAAGCTTCTTCCTTATGACTGAGGAGTATGACAAAATGTAATTAGAGTACTCCTCTTGCTCAATGCCGATCCCCAATCCTCTTCTGTTAGGTTCAGCATATTCACTTTCTACCCTTAAAATTCTGTGAGCTTGGATGAGAGAGATCTGGACTGGATAGGAAGGGGGTGTTCAGGATTCAGCTCTTCCAAGAAGTCTTCCCAGACTGACTTCACCAACTACACATTCCACTTAGGTAAAAGCTCTAAGAGCCTGCTGAACTGGGAGCTGGAGGATGTTAGTTCGGATCTTGCCTCTCCCGCATGTTACCTGAGTGGCCATGAGCAAACCTCTCTTCCCCTCTGTTCTTTATCTTTATAGTGGGGGTGGAGCGGGGCATGAAGTCTATTAACATCTAACACAATGCCAGACACATAGTAGGTGTTTAATAAATGCTTGCTAATTTGGTGACTCCAAGGTTCTTTCCAGCTCAACTAGTATGATCCTGTGAATTGTTACTCAAATATTTCATTCGCGTGCCTCCTCTCCCCCTCCTCCAGACTATAAATTCTTACATGGAAAATACCCTATCTGCCTTTGTAAAGAGCTAGACACCAGAGATGGCTTCCAGTCCCAGCTCTGACACTAACTAGATGTGTGATGTTGGGCAAATCAGTTGATCTTTTGGGCCCGTTTCTGTATCTGTAGAATACTGATATTTGACTAGATGGCATCCAATATCCCTTCCAGCTTGATATTTTTTCCAGGAAGTTCCATATATTTCCAGCAATATTTTTGCTTCAGAGTTGTAACGTTCTGTTTTCTGAGATCCCTTAATCAGATATGCTATCAACTATGTTCTAATATTCTGTCTTTCAAGGGTCTCCCGTCCTCAGTTTAACATTCAGTGGTTCTGTGATTCTTATACACCTCTCATAGCCTCAGACTACACCTAACAGCACAGTTCTAGGCACATAGCACTTCATAAATACAAGTTAAATTCAGGTGGATGGTAGAAGTTGAGGCAACCATTGAAAGAGGAGAAAGCAGTTGTGAATGGGACTTCCTGGACACAGATAAAATGGTTACCATTAAAACTCAAGCTCTTAGTGAGTTGATGAATGGAAAGTGTGTATAGGAGGAATTAGTTAATGGGGATGGAGTTGGTTAACCTCTTACTGACTGCCTGTACCCTTGGTGAAGAGGAGAGGAGAGAGGGGAAGAGGAGAGTTTTGATTGCCAGAGTTTTTCAAACACGCTATCTCTTCCCCTCCCTTCCCCTCTCTTTCTGGAACTTACCTCCCTAAATAGTCAGGTCTTTAAAAGGAGGCAGCATTACCTGGGATCTTGGAAAACTAGGGGTTGTGCGAGGCAATAAAGAGTATTCCAAAGCATCTCCTGTCTTAATATTCCTAGCTTTTAGTATCTGGACCTTTTCGCTTGCTATGATGGTGTATGCCTTGTGCAATTTCCAGAGAATGGGTGGCTTGTTCAGTAATCAAATTTTTGGCCTGGAAAAAAAAAAAACAAACCACTGGACTATAAGGTGAGGATACAGACTTGAATTCTGATTCTTCCACATGCATGACCTTGAGCAAGACACTGGACTTCTCTCCATTGGAAAATGATTTCCTATCTCTCCCTAACCATTGTCAACTCCCTTACCCTCATACCTAGAATTAAATTACAGTTTTCCCCTGTTGTAACAGAGAGACTGAACAAGATTTAGCCCTCCTCTCCTCCCCTCTCCTTTTTTCTCCTCTCTTCTCCTCTCCTCCCCTTTCCCTTCCCTTCTAGGAGACAGATGGGAATGATTAGAAGAAGCCAATGGAGGAAGGTACAAATCACTGTCCCTTCCCACCACTGCGTGCCACCATCTCCCTTCAAAAAGACAGATAGATACCGGTGTATATAAACTTAATATCAAATGGATTTGGCCAATTTGGGATTCTCAATTTGGCCACTAGATAAAGGCAGAGAGAGGAAGGAAGAAAAAGAAAGCATGTATCTCCTGATTACTCAGATACCCGTATCCTCTGAAGAGATGCAAACCTTCGCTCTTCCTCCTGACTTCACCACATCTTGTTCAGAGTTAGAGCTCTCTGAGCTCCTGCTGTAAGACTGACTTACAGACACTAAACTATAGGTTCATGTGAGGCATGGCAGTGGGATGGGGATATGACCAAAATCTACCTCAGAAGCAGATATTTTGAGGTATCAATGTTATAAATTACAGTTTTCTTCCTCTTTGCACTGACATAGAATAACACGCTCCTTGGGGCTAAGTTGGTAGTACAAGGGCCATGGGGAGTCTGCGTTGGCCAGAGCCAGTAACTGGTCAGACCCCTGATATGTGGCTACCCAGAGATCACCTCTTCTTCCCCCTTCTCCCACTTCCTCCAATCTCCTGGTGCTGCCCAGATGAGGGGAGAAAATGGGTAATAAAGACAGATCTCTTCTTGTCAGTTCAGACCCCCTGAAGAAGTATAGATGAGTGGGGGGAACCTAGCACCATAGGTGAGCCTGGATACCTCTCCAGTTCCTCCTCAGTATTCCCTCTTGTTCCTTCCAACTTCCCCTATGCTGTGATGCCTTTCCCTCCAGGTCTGCACATGTTTTCCCCCACTCCTCACTCCTTCCTTCTCTGTCACTCCCTCTCCATCAGTGTCTAGCTCCCTGAACATTTGTATGGCTGTGTTCTTCCACCTTCTCAGGCAGAGCTTTGCTGAGCTCTTGGGCTCTCCCTTCTGGTTCTACTGTGCTTCCTCCTCAATCTCCCGAGGTCCACACTGCTGCAGGATATTAGAGGTCTTATCCCAGAGGCCACTTTCTCAAGGGTGCAGGGATCTGTGAGTCCTTGGTCCTTTTAACCCTGTGTCTTACCCAAGCTGTACCTTGAGGGGTAGTCTTACCCCCTCTCCACCTCGCCTGATGTCTCACACCTGGGTCAGCCAGCTCTCAGTCTTGCCAAACGTTTTCAGCCCAGGTACTCCACCACTCCTCTGCTTTGCGCCTGTGCAGATCTCCCTCCTATTCTATGTCCTCAGAGGTAGGAGGGGGTAGAGGGGTTGTGTTGGGGAGCGGGGATGGATGAAGGGAGGAGAGTTACAGCCGTGGGAAAGATTATGATAAATTTCTGCCTCTCTATCTAGGACTTGGTTAGGAAGGTGCTTTAGGGAGTGGTTTGTATTTTAAATTCAAATGAAGGTGGGTGCCTTTGGTTGAACAGTTGGGGTCTGGGTGGAAGCTCCAGGCTCTCTTTACTTCAAAATATGCCAGATGTAGGCTTAGAGGATCTCCTCGGTTCCTTCTCGCTCTAAATTCTATTATTGCCAAAGTGAGTGGGAAGGGGGTGGGGGGGTCGAGGGAGGATCTGGAGGGTGGGTAGGAGAAAGCCATTTTCTACTGGCCCAGGAAAGTGAAGGTCCTGGCTAACTTTAGAGCACCACTGACTGAGTTAAAGCTGAAAGGACCTCAGAGGTCATGTAGGCCAACTGCTTTTTTATTTTTTTTTAACAGATAGGGAAACTGAGGTGGAGAGGTGACATGAGAAAATGACCCAGTCAGAATTGGAACCAAAATCCCTTGGGCTGTATTGTCCTGTGGTATGCTGCTTACCATTCCCTTTAAACATATTTACAAAAAAAAAAAAAATCAACCAGTATTCCATGCCGGCACACAGAAGGCTAGGAGCTGGAGAAATGCAGAAATAAAGAAAAGCCCTCAAGATCTTAGGGGTTTGAGACCTGAGAAACTCTCCTGGCAAGTGCTGATCTCCCTCTAGGTATGGTGGTATAGATTTTCCTTTTAGACTCACAGCCTTCTGTAGTGAAATGTCGATTGTTCATACTTTCTGGAGGGGCCTGGGCTGGATTTCTGAGGTGGTTCTTGCAGCTGTGTATAGTACTGAGAACAATGAGTTTGCCTTGTATCCAACAAGTCCGTGTGAGCCTATCTGAGTAGTGTCACCTTAGAATGAGGACTGTAGGATTTACAACTGGAAGCAAATGTAGCATCCTAACTTTTTCCAAAATTATTGTTAGGAGAGTGCTTTATAGACCTTAAATTACTATCAATATATGAGTTTTTATTATTGGGAACTGTCAGGGGTCTGTAGCTACTACTTCATTCCTATTTTGTCTGCAGGATGAGCCTTGACAGCTTTTCTCCCCTTTGTTTCCTCCCCCAACTACTTCATCTAGGGGTAGGAGCAGAGAAAAGGAAATCAGAAAGAACCTTCTCTATCTCTTTTTCTTTTCCTTTCTTCTTCTCTGATCATTTTTGATAAGGGGCTACTGCCTGGAGGCTATGGGACATCCTCCTCAACCTACTGGTTTCTGTTTTTTGGGGAGCCTGGTTGGATCAGAGAGTCTGCCTGAGGTTTCCCCGGGTACAAGAACAGGCAGCATCATGCTGAAATGAATCCAACCCCAGGAAGGGAAGTAGGGGACATTATGGTTTGGGTTAGGCATTATGGAGGGTTGGGCAAGGATAGGTTAGGGAGAAAGAGAATGAGTACCCTAATTTGAAGAGTTTTTAATGAGGACTCACTAGTTTGTCACTAAAGTCTTCATGGAAATACCAGGAAATACTGTTTAAAGTTGGGGTTTAAAGTTGAAAGAGACTTTGGAGGTGGATCTCATTCAGCCCCCTCATTTTCTAGAGTAGGAAACTGATGCCAAAAGAAGAGGAAGTGATGTGAATGAAGTCATATGGGCAGCAATTGACCGAGTCAAGATCCAAACCTGGTTCCTTGATTCCAAATCCCACACCCTTTGCATTGAATATACCGCTTTTCCAGTGCCCTGGGCACTGAAATCTTTAAGTCTGAGAGTGTCACCTCCTCCAGGAATCATTTCTCAATGCATCAAAAGAAAAGACTTCTCAAGTCTCACATCTCACACTAACTACCCAAGCCTCTTTGCTCTAGGTGAATGTTTTCATTGGGAGACAATATGATGTATTAGAAAGAAGATTCCCTGGATCAGGAGTTAGACAACCTTTATTTTTTATCTGTTTGACCTTGGAGAAGCCATTCCTTGGACCTCGGTTACTCCATCTGTAAGATAAAGGGTTTAAACCTACTGATCTCAGGGGTCTAGTGGTTTGTGAGTACTTGATCTCAGAACTGAAGCTCCCTGAGGAAGGGAAAGAAAGAGGGAGGAAAGTAGCTGAGGGTTTGGCATGGAGGTTTCTACTTTCAGTCCTCATCAAGGAACTCTTAGGATTAGGGATGCCCTTCACACTTTATAGGGGCCATTCCCCCGACTCCTGCCCCAATCCATAGGAATCTATATCCCCTTGACCAGTTCACAAGTGATGGAAAATGCAGGGAGGCAGATAAAGGCTAGGGAAATAAAGGTATAGTCTGAGCACACAATAAATCGTACAAAATGTGCTCTGCTCCCAAATAAATGTATTCAGGCAGAAGGTAACCTGGAGAGAAAAGAACATTGGTTTTGGGGTTAGAAGACCTGGGTTTGAATTTCAGCACTGCCATTTATTTACCTGATTTTGAGCAAATGATCACCTTTATGTCTCATTTTCTTCATCTGTAAAATGAGGGAGGTGGTCTCATCTCCTAACAGATCTCAAAAAACTAAAATCATTACACTATCTACCTAGGACAAATGCCCTGTAAACCTTTGTGCCCTCTGGAAGTGTAAAGTGTGACTACCAAAACCTACAAACACACACACACACACACACACACACACACACACACACACACACACACACACACACACACACACACACACACACGCTGCTTTGCCCAAATCACAGCAGGAAGTAGCCAGCCTAGTCCACTGGCCCATTTGGTCCCCTGAACCATGGCTCTTCCAATTCCTTGAGAGGGGGTGGGGTGGCACAGGCAGGAGGAGTAGTGCTTTTCTGACATGTCCAGAGCCCTAACCCCACAGTATGTCCAATTGTAGGCCCCAATTTCTCCCAAGGTGCAGTGTGGGTGGGGGACAATGAAGTCTAGGAGAGAGTAGGTCCCCCCCTCCCAATTAAGTAGCTGGAGCCTGATTAGAAAGGGCTGTGCCCCTCCTCCTCCCTCCCCCTCCGTGCTGATTCCCATCGAGGAGATTTCCCTTCATCAGAATCTCACATCCTCGAGAAATTAATTTGATGCCTCTTCTTATCAATTAATTGAATCTCGTTGGGAGAGAGCTCAGTGCGGCGGGGGTGGGGGGGAGCGGCTGGGCCCTTGTGCACGGCCGTCTTGTCTCCCCCCACATACGCACTCCTCTATGGGACACCTGAGTGCCCCCCTCCCTCAGCTCATATTCTTCCACCCCCATTTCATTTCTCTTTCTTTCTCTCTTAATTTCACTCATCTCCTAAAATAAAACCAACGGAATCAGACTTCCTGATGCCAGCAGCTCCTGCCAGGCTGCTGCATGGCTGACTGTCCACCTCTCCCACTGCACATCTCAGCCTCTTAGTATCTCTGCCTCTGCCTTCCCTCCTCACTTTCCCCATGTTTATTTCCCACTTAAATAAATAAAAATGTCTCAACAAATATCCCTGATTGTCACCTGCTGTGCCCCTGTCTTATGAGGGGATTCAGGTAGCTGTCTCTTGACTCCTGCCTCAAGTCCTGACAAGAGAGGAAAGTGGCAGGGGAAGAAGATCAGTATCTCTACCCACCCTTAAGTGGTGGCACACCCCCTCCCATTCCCATCCTCCCAAGAAGGAGGTTAAGAGAATTGAACCTTTCAGGTCATTCCTAACCCATTTCTGGGTGAATGGAACAGCTGGAGGTGGGGCTGGCCACTGGACCACAGATAATAGACACTGGGTCTGGAATTAGAACTGGTTTCTAGTCCTATCTCTGCCGCAAGCTGTGTGACCTTGGGCAAGTCATTTCCCTCTCAGTTTCCTCATTCAATTCAGAAATCGTTTATTAGGGGCCTACTATGTGCCAGGCACCGTTCTCGATGCTGGGGATAAAAGACAAAAATAAAAGAGACCCTGGCCTCAGATAGCTTGCATCCATCTGTAAAATGAAGTCAGGACAAGATCTGAGAATGGCCTGTAGTCCTGTTCGGTTAAGAATGAAGTTCAGAAATGCAGAGAGAACTGGAAAGGTAGATTGGAGACCAATTTTGGGAGAGCCTTTAATGTTAGGCTAAGGAGTCAGCATTTTTTCCTATCAGCAATAGGGAGCCAGTGAGTATTTTTGAGTAAGGGAATTGTTTGATTTGTGTTTTAGAAAAATTAATTTGGCATCTGTATGAAGGATGGTTTAATGAGAAAGAAATGCAGTGATCACAGGGACAAACAGAATAGTATGAACCTAAGGCAAGTGTAGAGTGGCATTTGAGGTTAGAGGAAAGAAAGAATTTCTGATGTATCAGGGGAAGTTGATTTTCAGCTCTAAGAATGAAGACAGAAACAACCTGAGTTCCTCTAACCCTCTCTTCTATGCCCTCACCCCCCCACTCCCACCCCCACCCCACTCACTTCTACTCAATATTCTTATCTTTGTTGCAAAGAGGCCTGAGTAGGGACTGGAGACTCGGCAAACCTGGTCTGGAATCCAACCTATGGCGTGTTTACTGAATGACTCCTGTGTGCTTAGCATGGTGCTGAGTGCTAGCCAGAACAAGGAGGTGGTGAGAGATGCCTCGAGATGTCCCTGCTCCTCTGGCATTATGCCCAGGGTAGTATGACAGAGTTCTGGGGCCCTAGAATCTTCCGATGGATGCCTAACTGGGTTTAGTTCTTAGGGTCACAGCAGGAAAGACAGAAAAGGGCCCAAGAGCTGGCTAATGTCGAAGAGGACAAAGAACCTGTCAATCCAGTCCACCTCAACTTTTTCCTTAGAACTTTTCAGAGGTGAGGGAGGAAGGGGGAAAGCTCCAAAGTATAAAGATAGGGGAGCAGTCCTCAAGTGTGGATGGAGGTGGATTTGACTTCTCTGAATGTTGGTGGAAAATGAGTGGCCAGTGTGGAGAATAAGCCTGGTCCTTGAAATCCAGTGCCCATATAGGTGCCACATCTAAGCAAGAGCCCTAAATTGTGTGTGTGTGTGTGTGTGTGTGTGTGTATGTGTGTATATATATATATATATAGTGTAGGAATAACTTACATTTTTCTTCTACTTACATGCCCTATCAAACCTGAATCGCATAACCCAATAAGTCATTATCTTAGTATTATATCTTAGTATTATAGTTCCCATTTTGCAGATGAGGAAACTGAGTCTCATAAGAGACACAGGGCCTTGGTCAGACAGATAGTATGAAAACACTGGGACCCAGGCCTTCTGACCCCCTGGGACTTTCCCTTGGGTCTTTCAACTTCTTTTTCCCCTTAGGTGAGAAAGATGTTGTGAGAAGAGAGAAAGGCTTAGAGGAATCAGGGTGAGAAGATATTAACCAAGACCTGGTGGATGGACAGCCCAATATGACAAGATAGGCCCTTGCCTGGTGAGCTGCAGCTGGCTACTTGCCCAGTGTCCACTGCCTAATGCCCATCTGGAGCTCCCTAGTGCTATGCATCCTTTTAGGAACCGGACTTCAAAAGTACACCTGGGATCCTGGTGTACTTCTTCTACCCCTTTGCAACAGGGTACCCCCAAACTCAGCCCCCACGTAAGACATCACTATTTTATTAGCGGTCTCTGATTAACCAAACTTGGCATTCGCCTTCTCCTGCCCTCATCTTTCCTGGCTCCGAATCAATGGCTTTGATATGCTAATTAGGGAGTAATTTAATTTCAAAAGGCCGCAATTAACAAGGGTGTTGTGGACATGCTGTAGTTAAGCGGAGTAATCTAATTTGCATTAGTAACAAGCAGGGACTAATTAGAAGCTTAATTAGACACTTAGACGGCTCTTGTGTTTACTTTCTTAATGAGATGGAGTGGGGTCTTTTTTTCCTTTTTCTTTCTTCTTTTTTTTTTTGTTAATTCTTTTCTAGATGAAGGCAGGAAATGAGTAGTAAAGAGGAAGCTACCCTGCTAGGGTCTTCGAGTATCTGGTGTGGGGCCGGCATGGCGTGTGCCAAGGGTGGTGTGTGTGTGTGTGTGTATGTGTGTATGTGTGTATGTGTCTCCCTCAATATGTGGGGAAATGAGAAGGGCCATAGTCATTGGCTGGAGGAAGCCAGAAGCAACTGATCAGATAAAGACAGGTGAGAAAAAGACAGGGGAGAATACTAGGAGAAATTCCAAGAAGACTTCTTGCAAGGAGTTCCCTACACCATTAGGGTGTTTGCTGGGAGGTGACATCACAGCTAAGTGACGTGCACCCAGACTGGTCTACACCTTGCACATTCCTTTATTTCTACCATCTACATTTCCTCTTCCTCACTCTCTTAATTCTATTTAATCAGCCCTTTTGAAACTCTAGTTCCAGTACAGTAATCTCTCCCTCCTCTGATACGATGATGTAACGTTTTGAATATTTACCTGCCTACTCTGAGCTAGCAATCCCCTAAATGCTAAAGAAAATTCACATTTAGATAAGATCTAGTTCCTGCCCTCAGGGAGATCACTGTCTGGTAGGGGGCCGAGACTGTAACCAATGGTCATGTAATAGCATTTGAGGTGCTTCAGAGAGTTATTCAAACAAAGCATTTTGTGGATTCCAAAGGGGAGGAAGAGAAAGTCAGTAAGCACTGATTGAGCACCTACTATGTGCTAAGTGCAGAGGATTCAGAGAATGGCAAAAGACAACCCTCAGAGAGCTCACAATCTGGAGTTTAGTTAGTAATTAGTAATGAGGGGATCCTGGAGAGCTTTTTGGAGGATGTCGCATGTTGGGTTTTAAAGAATGGGGTAACATTGACTGCCTGTTCCAGTAGGTGTCATGGAAAAAGCACCAGCCTGGGAAACTGCAGACCTGGATTTTAGTCCTGCCTCTTCCACTATGTTTCCTTAGACAACTTACTTCACTTGTCTGTATCTCAGCCTCTACATCTATAAAATGGGGAGGCTGGTCTACGTCATCTCTAGGGTGGATTCCAACCCAGACATTCTAGAATTTTCTATATAAGGTTCAGCTGGCATGTACTGCTAGCTATCTTTGCCTGTGTACATGTCTTGACTCTCCAGCTAAATTGTGAAGGATTTTTTGCAGGGGAGGTTTCAAGAGACACTTCTCTGTACCCCTCTATCACTCCTCATGCAGTGCTGTGTACATAGTGGGTGTTCAGGAAATAACCTTTTGATTGAATAATTTGAGGGGGCCCCAAACTGACATCTAAAGCTTATCTCTAGGACTGAACTTTTATGGCTAAGGATATTTTGAAAATCAGAGACAGGGTCATCTTTTTATTTCTCCCCTTTCTGCTACAGTAGTCAGCTCCATCCATGACTCTGGCCTCCCACAGATACCAGATCCACTCCTAAACTCATCTCCTGATGAGTTCAGCCTAAAAAAAAAAAAAGTCCTTGGAGTTATGGTGTGACCTACTTTTTCAGATAGACCCTCCCCCAAGCACATCCCATCATTCCAAGGGCCACTGTTCCCCCAAAGGAGTAGAGGTGCACTGGGATCTAGAGAATCCTTTCAGCAGTGAGGAAGGAATATCTAAGACTTAATAAGTTTTCCCTCTCTGGAATTTCCCCAGTATCAAGAGAGGAGTCTGGGGTGGAGGTTGCAGCAAGAGAGACATGCTCAGATACCTGGAATAAGCTTTCTCTTCTAATCCATGGTGTATAGCATCCCTCCCAGCCCTTAAATCAAGTTCAAAGTCAGCTATCACTAATAAGTCTCAGATTCCCTGCCCATTCTCTACCTAGCTCCCACAAATCTCTGTCCTACACTTTCCCTCCTCAGCTTACTTATATAATTTGATCATTATGGGTTGCCATTGATGACATGATTGTGCAGACTCTCTTATTGCACAATAAACTCCTGCAATGCAGGAGCTACTGAGTCAATTTTTACCACATGTGGCCCTGTACAGGTAACACAGGAGGCCTGTATTCTGATTCTGGCTTGACTATTTATGAATTTTGTGGTTTTGGACAAATCACAGCCTCTCTAGGCCTCAGTTTCTCTCTCTTAATAATAACACCTGTTCTGCCAACCTCATAAGGTCACCTCTAGAATCATAGGTTTAAAGCTAGACTAGACCTTAGAGGTCATCTGGTCCAATACTCTCATTTTACAGATGAGGAAACAGAATCTGTAATAGTCAAATAAGATAGCAGATATAAGAACAGTCTGAAAAGTTTAAAAATACTAGATACAAGTATATTATTATTTTGGAGAGAGAGCATGGTAAATGGAGACGATTGGCAGGTCTAGCGCCAGAATACTTGATATGGAATCCCAGCTCCGCCATTTAATACCTGTGCGATAAAGAACAAGTTATTTAACCCCTCCAGGCCTTGCTTTTCTTGTCCATAAAATGAGGAGGTTGTACCAGATGACCTCCAAGGTCCCTTACAATTCTAAATCTATGACGCTGCATTCATTGTGGGATCAATCAAGCTTTGACAGACTGAATGGTCCCCCAGGAGAAGTAAGGGTCTTCGGTGTTGAGTGCATTATGAAAGGGACAAGGGGGAAGGCTCATGGTAATAGTCAAACAAGCATGGACAGCAGCAAAGCAGCTCTCATTCTAACCAACACAGTAATTTGCTTTGACTTCTCAAGTGGGAAAACAGAGAGGAGCTAAGTAGATGGGGGAGATTTCTTAGCAGG
This sequence comes from Bettongia penicillata ogilbyi, assembly GCA_023548195.1. NCBI lineage: Eukaryota > Metazoa > Chordata > Mammalia > Diprotodontia > Potoroidae > Bettongia > Bettongia penicillata. Next base: position 1,869,700 of record JAJHZJ010000089.1, read on the forward strand.
CCTGTCTCTGGAATTGGAGGCCCCAGGGATTGACAGGTTGAATCTCAGGGGCACCAGGGCCTCATGCAGTGGGACCTCAGGCCATACTCCTCTTTTGGGAAAACTGCTCTTAAGTTGGAAAGAGGTTACCAGCATAACATATATGGGGAGCGGAGTATGGATTTTTTAAATTTGAGAGCTTGAGAAGAGTTACAAGTCTTCTTCATCATTCCCCCACGTAGTTAATCTGGCTCCCTTGTTTGATTTATCTTCTTGTTTCCCTAGGTTTTATACAAGGGGATATGTAAAAGCATAAGAGCTGCTCTTAAGTAGACCCTGCAATCTAAGACATCCCCCTCCCTAATCCCTGATGCCGTGTCCATTTCTCAGCTGCCCCCAAAGACCTTGACCCAGCCTTCCACTTCTAAAGCCCTCAAACTTAGCCCCTTCTGTACTCAGGGTTCACCAGATAATGGCTAGTTTCCAAAGCACCAAAGACTAGGTACTGGGGAGGAGAAGAAGAAGAGGAAAAAGGAAATTCCTCCAGGGCCCTTGTGTGTCTGAACCAGACCAGGGTTGTAGGGGCAGCTAACTCTCAAGGGAATTCATTCCCCCTATCTCCACCCTCAGGTGTCTGTTGAGTTATACTGAGTATCAGTATGTTTAACCCTGAGGAAAGTGTTCTTGTTGGGAGGTCAGTCAGGAGACTCGTTCAACGTCTCTTAGCCTGTGGTTTTGGCATCCACTAGCAATATAACTTTAGGCAAGTCACTTAACTCCTCATTTTCCTCATTTATCAAATGGACTAGTACTTACCTCACAGGATTATGAGAAGAAGGTTCCTCAGTGCATGATACAATGGAAAGATTGTTGAAATTGGAGTCATAGGACCTGGGTTCAAATTCAGACTCTACCACTTACTACCAGAATAACCTTGGGCAAGTCACTCTCTGGGTCTCAGTTTCCTCATCTATAAAATGAAAAGAACAGACAAATGACTTCTGAAGTCAGCTCTAGATTTGTGATCCTAAGAACTCTTTGTAAACTTTCAATCAATCAATAAGTATTTATCAAGTAATTTTAGTGTGCCATACACTGTGTAAGGGTGCTGTTTGTTTTCACATCCCTGGCTACTGCTTCAGTTTCTTCTGTATGCTCTAGCCCTGAGGAATCCTTTAAGGAAAGTGCTTTACATAGATTATCTCATTTGAGGCTCTCCCGTAACCATGTAAGGTTGGTACTGTAGGATATATGGCAAAGGTGTAGACACTGAGGCTCAGAGAAATTAAAGGTAATACCTATGGCCACACAGCTGGCAAGAAGAGAGCCAGGGTTTGAACCTAGGTCTTCCTGACACCCCGGCCAGTATTCTATCCAGTGGCCGTGACCTGCCTTCAGTTTGGGTAACTTGGTCCTCATTGCTCCTTGGTGGTGATGCCTTTGAAGGGAAGAGGTCAAGGAATGTAGCTCTCCAATGTAATCTTACCTTACTAGTCTGGATGGTTAGAGAGGGGGAGATGGCAGCGCCTCAGATGGGCAGAGAGTCATGTCTTTGAATGAGCCTAGACCTGAACTCCCAAACTACTTGGGACCTTAGATGATTCTCTGTTCCCCAACTGTGTTCTCCAAGATCTGGATCCCTCCCTTCTAAAATATTAAATATGAAAGGCAGCACCGAATAATTGATCAATCTCAAAGCCAAAAACACTTGGGCTCAATTTGCGTCACTGATATATAGTGGGTGTGTGAATCTGGCCAAGTCACTTTATTTCTTAGTGCTCTGGGAAACTCTCTAAGATTAGAAGTTTGAGAGCTGGTCACAAGTTGCATTGCTAGAGGAAATTTCCTCATTGGGCATTTCCCTTTTACTAATGAAATTTTAACCCAAATGATTAAATATGATGTTATTCATGGATTGGAAACACTAAATACATGAGATAATCTTTTGCTATGAAACTAGACTTAATTTCATTTTTTGGTCCCATACTTCCCCTCTTCCTCCTTTATTTCCATGTGTTAGAAACACTAAATACATGAGACAATTTGTTTGACTATGAAGACTTAATTTCATTTTTTGTCTCAAATTTCCCCCTTCCTCCTTTATTTCAAAGAATATTGTATCCTTCTAAAATCCTGGATTTTAGAATTTAGGTTTAAAAATCACATTTAGGGGTTCCTTGGGAATAGTGATGTATTCCAAACTCAACATTAGCCCAAAATTAATTTGGGCTAATGTTGATCGATCTCGTCCCACTTTCCCTTCTTCCTTGATGAAATTTGAATTTAGAGAAATGCAGTGATTTGTCACACAGCAAATCAAGTCTAGAACCCAAGTCTCCCAAATACCAGTCAATTGCTCATTCCACTAAATCAACCTGCCTGAAATTGGTGTCTGGGTGCAAAGGTCTGTCTAGGATTCCACCTAGCTCTAGTTCCTTCTTTTACTGAAAAATAGATAAAACATTGAGAGGCAGGATGGTAAAATGTATAAGAAATCAAGCCTCAATCTAGAAGACCTGGGTTCAAATCCAGCCCTTGACACATACTGGGTGTGCCATGGACTAAGTCTTAACCTATCAGAGCACGGACAACTTTCCCAGACATCAAATTGCACAATGACTGCGTTGATAGAGGGAATTTTCTTACTGGGATGTCTCCTAGACCGATGAAATAATGGTCCAGACCAAAAAGAAAACTGCCTTATAGATTTAAAATTAGCTGTGATTTCATGGGCAGCTGCTGGCCTTCCACAAGCTGCTGGCCCGTCACTACCCTCCCTGTCTTAGACGATTTCAGGAGTTGCTCTGGCCAAAGGTAGCTAACCTTGTAGTGATGACCCTCCTCGAAGATAGATAGGCTAATCCTTAGGAGACAGCCCACACTTGATAGCTGGGCTCGCCTTCGAAACTTTCCAGCTGGGTAGGACCTATCAGAATCAGTGCTCTGCTGTCACTGCCCTCAGAAACCTAAGGTCACCTCCATGCACCGTGATAAGGAGCCGGGGCATGGCTTTACTAGAGATGTTATATATTACTGTAGATTGTCTATACGCAGAGGGAATGTCCGTCCTACACCTCTGGATACTCTTGGTGAAAAGCTCCCGCTAAATCCTAAGGGTCGGATTTTGTCTTCAACCTAGACTGAGAGCAAGCTCACCCAGGGAGGTGTTTATGTTACGTATTTCTATGACCCTTATGGATTCGGTTCATAAGAATTTAGAGATTAGGGGTTATCTAACCCGGGGATTCTTAACCCGGGGTCTGTGAACTCTGTGTGTGTGTGTGTGTGTGTGTGTGTGTGTGTGTGTGTGTACACACTGTACTACAACGCAATTGCTTTCCTTTATAGTTCTATGTATTTAAAAACAGTATTCAGAGATGGGGTCCCTAGGCTTCACTAGGCTGCCAAAAAGGTGCAGGACACAAAAAGAGGTTTAAGAACTCCTGCGGTTGGTCAACTCCATGCTAGTGAGAAGTAAAACTTTATGACTTAAACCCCGGTCCTGTGACGCCCAATCCGGGGCTCTTTTCAACGCTTCATTTACCCTAGCCAAAATGTACTTCGGCGTTAAGGGACCAAAAGGTGAGTTCCTGTAAGTAGGCTAGGTGCAGCACGTCTCGGGGCACATGTGCACTTTCCAAATCCATCTCCAAGTGTGGGCACACAAACGCAGGAACACGGCCGCTTAGCGTGCATGTGAGCGCTTAAGCGGAGGAGCGCGCCTGGAGGAGCCCGCAGGGGCTGCTCCGCTCTCTCCCAGGGAAACTCTGGGCATCCATCAGTCTGTTAATTGCACTAATTAGAGATCGCGGAGGTGTTAATTGGAAAACCCTGGTATCGTGCCTGTTTGGGGAAGAAAACGTCAATAAAAATTAATTGATGAGTTAGCAGGGCGGGCGGCGCGGGTTTGCGCGAGTCACAGGGTGTCGTGGCAAATGTTACCGCTCAGATTAAGCGATTGTTAATTAAAAAGCAACGGTAATTAATACTCCCGGTGCCATATGGTCCCGCTAAAAGACACAAAAGGTTTCTCTGTGTCTCCTCCCGGGCGCCCACTCCCACCCCAGCACCCTCTCCCCAAGCGCCCGGCGTGGTCCCAGCTCCTGCCCCAACGAGCTCGTGTCTTCTTCCGGACAGTCTCGCCGCGGGTTCTGACTGCAGAAACGGAGCTCGGATGGGTCCGGGCTAGGCCAGGTTTGAAGTCGGCGCTCTGCGGTTCTTCAGTGCGAGGCCAGCCCTCCGAGCGGAAGTTGTGCCCCGGGAACCTCCCGAGCCCAGGGCGCTGGAGAAGGTGACTCCAGCTCCAGGTAGCTTTCTCGAAGCTCTCTGGCTGGCTCCTGCCGGTGGAGTCTCAGCCGCTTCCAGGTCTCAGAGCTGCAAGGGTTGTCAGCCCCGGCTCCCCTTGGGGGAGTCACACTTGGGATCGGGGGAGGGGATGGGGCGGGGCAAACCTCCTGCTCTCCCTTCCTCAGAGAAAAGATGCCAAGGGGATGGGAGCAGAGACCATAAAAGGCTAGAGACTGAAGGATTTCTTTGGTTTATGGAGAACTATCTAGCAGTCCAGGTCAGCATTCTCGAAGAGGTTAAGTGAAGACCCAGGTCACAGACCCAGTGTGTCAGAGGTGAAACTTACTTACTCCAAGTCTAACAGGCCCTAAGAACCGCTGTCTCCATCCACCAGGCATATCTTGCTATGTTCCTAATGAGAGCATTAGAAAATTGGAGTCCAGGAAACCGACTGAGTGCATTGCTTATATGTTCAGTTGACTCCCAATCATTTGTTGAAATGAAAGGATGAATGAAATATATTTTAGTGTTTGTGTCACTGATCCACCAAGCTGCAAACTTCCTGAGGGTGAGACTCTGTTTTCACTAAACTTTGCCTTTCCTCCAGATCCTAGAACAGTGCTTTGCATAGAGTAGGCCCCTAACACATATTTGTTGATGGAATGGATAAATGTGGAAAAAAGAATTGATTGGGGGAGGGAGCACATGTGTCAAATTGGCTCCTTGGGGCTGCCGCTCCTCGACCTAGGCTCTAGGGTTCGTTCTAGAACAGAACTCAGGATTTGGACTTGACTGCCCTCATCTAGTCTTCCCATGAGGAGATATTTTAATTTTTTTTTGGAGAGGCTTCCTTTAACTTCCCCCTCCTTGCTCCTCTTTTTCACCTTCCTTTTCTCTGTGATTTTTCTCTTTCTTTCCTCTTTTTTTCCGTTTCCCCTGTCCATTCTCTCTTTTCTTCTTTCTTTTCTGTTCCCCCCTGCTAGTGACTGACTCTTGGGGCCATGGGGCTGGGTCCAGACAAACAGTCTGCTCCCTGCCCACCCCTAACGTCCCCGCCCTTTTTGCCGGCTGAACCCAGTTACATCTAAACCTGCTCCCTCACAGCTTACCCAACATACCAGCCCCATTGCAACACTTGGAGGAGAAGAAGGCGGGGGTGTGGAGTCTGGTTGTGTGAGTGTAAGGGTGTGTGTTGGAGTACAGAATGTGGATGTGGGGGAGTGAGTGTGGGGGTATGTGGGTAGGAGTGAATGACTGTGTAAGGAGGTGTTCGGGTGTATGTCTGCTAGTGCAAGGGCTCCAGGAGGGAACCGAGAACTCCACATGGGAATTAATGTCATTCATACACCCTGCGGAAATGACTTTTCAAATGCATATAATCTCAAGCATGCAAATGAGAGGCTTGCTTCACCCTGTTTAATATGAATGATCGGCCCTTGAATAGCTATTATTACACGCCACATTGCAGCAATTATGTTGTTCACTGGTTGTCTTCTGCACCCCCCCCCCCCAAAAAAAAGGGGGCAGAAAAGAAAGGGAGCTCTAGGCTTTCTTCTCTCTTCCTTTTCCCTGTGGCTTTCTCCAAACTTGCATTATCCAGCTGTTTGATTAGTGACTCAGTAGTGTTTGTGTATGTTCACATGTGTAAATCCATACATGTCTACAGGAGGGTGTCCTCTTTCTTCCAAGGAGGGCAGTTGTTGGATCCTCCTTCCATATCTCTCAGATTTTCCCCAATGGTCCCTGAACCCCACCATAGATCTGAGTGTCAGCATCAGCCAAGAAGATGGAGGCCTGTGAATTGTCCCTCTCCCTTTCCTTCTTCATCCAATCATATTTTCATCTGGCCTGGTCCCCAGTCTGAGAAAGAGTGGCTGGTGGCCAGAGGTGGGGGTCAGCTCTCATGGTGTGAGCTGAGCCTGTGGAGGAAGGCCACAGAAGTCCCATCAATCACACCTCAGCTGTTTGCCCTCAGGCTGACACCACCATTAAGGCTGGAGACCAGAGTGCTCAATCTCTTCCAAACCATCACCCCTACCAGGGCCAGGCCCCTGCCCCTGCTGCAGCCCCCAGTCACACAGCCTCAGCCCCCCTCCCTCTGGGGTGACAGGAGGCTGGTATGGGTTGTAGCACCATGTGAGTATGAACCACAGGGAAATTCACAAACATAGAAGCAACAAGTACATGGATACACAGACACATGCAAACGCACACACACGACACAGACATAAATCCTTATACATGGATCTGATTATTTTCTCTTCATTAGCTCCCTCTTGCCAACCAAATAAAGTTCATACTCCTTGGCCTGGCTTTCCAGGCCTCCCACAATCTGGTGCCACCCTTCCTTATTCTTCCATTTTCTTCCTTCATCCAAACTAGATCACGTACCTTCCTTCTTTTGTGTCCCAGTGCCTTTCCTTATTTGGCTATATGTTTTGCCTTCCCCGCCTGTTGAATCCTTAACCATTCTTTCAAACACAATTCAAACCCAAAAAGCCTTCCCTGATCTCCCAGGTTGGTAATGACCTTTCCTACTGATAACTCAAACTTTGCAGTTCCCTGGTATACTTATGTGGGCCATTGAGGGGGTCCTGGAGTCAGGAAGACTCATTTTTCTGAGTTCAAATCAGATCTCAGACACTTACTAGCTGTGTGACCCTGGGTAAGTCACTTAATCCTGTTTGCCTCAGTTTCTTCATATGTAAAATGAACTGGAAAAGGAAATGGCAAATTCTTCCAGTATCTTTGCTAAGAAAATGTGCTCATGAAAAGTCAAATGACTGAAACAACTGAACAAGTACTTTATAAATTATACAGTTATCTACATATGTGCAGGATCATTGCATTTATAGTTGGGGCAGACTTTAAAGATCATCTAGTCTAACCCTCTCCCTTTACAGATGAGTAAACTGAGGTATAGGAAGAGTTCCCCCTAATATTTCTTCTGAGTGCAGGGACAATCCAGTCTAACCCTTAGAAAGCATTTATAAAGCACCTACTAAAGTCAATGTGCAAGACTAGATTTTAGGGGCACAAAGAAAAATGAAAATCAGCCTCTGCCCTCACGGAGTCTGCATTGTATTGGCAGGATGCAACGTGTAAACCGATTCATATACACAAACTTACTTGAGGTGGGAAAGAGAATAATTAATGGGTCAAGAAATTCAATTATGAGGTGGCATATGAACTGACTTTTGAATGAAGCTAAGGCTTCTAAGAAATGGAGATGAGGAGAGAGTATATTCTAGGCATGGGGGAAAGACTGTGCAAAGAAAGGCATAAAGTATATAATATATATCAAATTTAAGAAGAGGGGAGGGGAGGAAAGGAGAGAGAAGAATTTGGAAATCAAAATCTTATAAAAAATGAATGCTTAAAATTGTCTTTACATATAATTGGGAAAAATAAAATTATTTTAAAAGTGAAATTAAAAAGAAAAGAAAGCTATGAAGGCCGGAGATGGAATACTGAGTTTGGCCCCTAGCAAGTAGAACAGTTCAAGGTACCATAAACCAAAGACCTTGGACCTTGGAACCTAACTATTTCAACCTCATCATTTAATTCTTGCAGAAACTGAGAACCAGGAAAATTAAGTCAGCCTTGGATAGGGGGTAAGGAGGGAGATCATATCTTTTCTAATTTTTACATCTTACCCCCCACTGACAAGTGCTTACTGTTATACTTTGCGCACAGTAGGGGCTTAATACGTTTGTGGAGTTGAAATGTAGTACCTAGAATTATAGGATTATAGATTTAGAGATGGGGAGAATCTTAGGAATCCAGTCCAGCCTCCCCAGTATGCAGATGAGAAGATTGAAGCCCAGGGAAGGGCAAATGACTTACCCAAGATTACATATTAGTGAATTAGAGTCACAGAATTCAAACTCAGGGCTTTTGCTTCCAAATCCATCAGTCTTCAGAGAATTTGACTGGAAGGTCTCCCCAGTCCTCTCACATCTCAAAAAGGGTCATCTACAAAGACATCAACCCAAACTTAGCCAGTCTAGGTCCCAAAGAAGGGCTGGGAATTTCTCCTTTTGGGGAAAGCGTAAAATTCTGAGGCCATAGCTTTGGCAGAGGCTTGAGTTGTTGATATGTCCTCTCAATAGTCAACTCTTTTCCAATTACTCATTCCCTAATTTTCTATGAAGCCATCATGAAACAAAATTAGAAGAACAGCTCTCCATTCTGGGTATCCTAGATTCTAAATCAGAGACCCTGGGGAGAGAGATATCCATCCTTTTCCCCAAAAGAAAAATGGGATTGACTAGGGCTTGGCGTGGGAATAGTTTTGGAGAGGTTGGGACCAGTTCTACGAACTGGTATAATTTGGAAGGGTAGTGGGACACCTCTTCTCCTAGAGGTGTAGAGGCAGTCTGATAGGATGGAAAGAACCCTGAATTTTGGAGTTAAAAGACCTAGATTAAAATTCCAGCTATGCTACTAACTAGTTGTATGACTAGTTATATGTATCAACCCCTCAGGGACCTCAGTTTCCTCACCTGTAGAATAGAATGGGGAGGGGCAAGAGAAGGAAGGCTCTGACTCTTTTATTTATTGTCCATCACTTAGCACAATGCCTGACACTTAGTAGGCACTTAATAAATGTTTATTGGATTGGATTGGTCAGTCTCTAAAGTTCATTTTAGGCCTTAATCCTAAAATTTGGTTTCCAATTCCCCCTCATGTTAATTTCCAGGGCTGGAAGGAGTCAAGTTAATTTCTTCCTATCACTGTCTCCTTCCTCTTTTCCTCCCCCCCACACTTTGAATTTCCTCCTGTGAATTTTTGAGGAGATTCAGTTGGGGACAGGGCAGGGCAGGCCTGGAATACAGCTCTTCTAAACTCCTAAGGGCCTTATCCTAAGAACTGGAGCACGTAGAAGTGAATAGGTTTTTAACCAGGCGTACGGAAGTTACGCCATCGCTCCTCTGCCTTCTCCTGCTCAGTCCTTCCAGTCCTGGGGTCTCCACAAGCCCAGCAGAAGACTAGGGAACTTACCTAATACCAGCATCGCTCTGAAGATGACTCTTCTTTCATTCCTACCCCCTCCCACACTTCTTTCTTGGCATGGGCTTGGGGGTTGGGGGCGCTTCAGGCCAAGAGGGAGGAGGCTACAAGCAAAGGGATGTCTGCCTGCAGAATTTGGGGGAGGGGGTAAGCTGGGGTGGGGGTGGTGCCTGAAAGCAGACTCTAGTTGAGGCATGTGGGTACTGGGGACAGAAACTACCTTGGGATCTCGAGTCTCAGCCCCTCCTTTCTTCCCTCCCCCCCTCCCCATCCCCGTCCCCATCCCCTCCTCCAGGTCCCGCTAGAGCGACATGATGGTGGAATCCGCCTCGGAGACAATCAGGTCGGCCCCGTCCGGTCAGAACGGAGTCAGCAGTCTCTCCAGCCAGAGCGATGGTGGCGGTGGTGGCGCTGGAGCCGCAGGAACTGTGACAGGAGCGGCAGCAGCAGGAGGAGGAGGAGGAGGAGCTGGGAGGGATGGAGGAGCCGGCGGGGAGAGCAACGGCGAGATGAGCCCTGTGGAGCTCTTGCACTTTCAGCAGCAACAGGTAGGAGCCGTCTCTGACTCCCCTTCCCCCACCCCAGCTCTTTCCCCCCACCCCACCCCGTCATTCCTCCCCCCCTCCCGTTTCTGCTCCATCTGTCTGGCTCCTCTGATCCCCCAGTCTGGGGGGAGGGGAGAGAAGGAGGAGAACTGGGCCTTGCTCCCACCCCTGGCTTAATGAGGAGGGATCTTCTGCCCGGTGACAAACTGCCTTTCTTCTATCCCTCCGGCCTCATTTCCCCGATCCCGAAAAGGTCCAGTTTTCTAGCGCCCCTGCCAGGCATCCGCTACCGTTTAGTCTCCTAGGTGGTTGGGAACTGGCAGAGGAGATGGGGCCCAGGGAGATGGGTTCAGTCTAACTTCAAGGAGGCTCCCTTCTGGAGGGAAACTCTCGGGGGTGGGGCTTGGATGCAGCCTGAATTGACTGGAGAGTGGCTGTGCCCTCATCAGGGAACTAGGAGGACCAGAGTCTGTGCACTTTTAGCATGTGAGTGGATAGGTAGTTTAAGTACCAAATGGCTCATTCTGTGGGTGTTCTGTGATTGAGGCTGGTTGGGTAGGGATCTGCCTACTCAGATCTTCCCGGCAAGGTATAGTGAAAAGAGATTTGGGTTCAAATCCCAGCTTTACCACTTCCTATCTGTAACCTTGGATGAGATGCTGCTCTCTAGGTCTCAGTTTTCTTGTCTGTAAAATTGGGGGAAGGGAGAAGGAATGTTTTGGCATCTAAGGTCCCTTCCAGACCTGAATCAGTGACTGTATGAACTATGATCCTAAATCTCTCTGGCCAGTCCACCACCTCTTTTGTCCCCTCAGGATTTCAGGAGACCCAGGAATCCAAAGATGATGTGGTCCTTATAGTCTGGAAGAGGCCTCCAATTGCAGTTCTAGATTGCATGTTTGGGGTAGGGTAAGGGAAGGTAAAGGATTTAGGGTTAAGTGACCTTAAAGACCCAGTGTGTTCCCCTCATGTGAGGGTAGGGCAGAAATGATGTTTAGACCTTTCATTTCAGCCATCTAAGGAACTCTTCAATTGAGAAAATTTTCTCTACCAATAAAGATGGGCTCCTGTCCTACAGTTTATTGTCTCAGAGAGTTGTCTAGAAAACTCAGGGATTAAGTGACTCCTCCAGCCAGTATATGTCAGTAAATCAGTCAGAGCACCACTGTGCTAATCCCTGGGGATATAAAAAGAAAGGGAGAAGACAGTCCCTACCCTCAAAGAGCTCATGGTCTAATGGGAGATACAGCACGAAAACAACTATGTCCAAAACAGGTTCTATACAGGATAAGTGGGAAATAAGCACCAGAGAGAAAGCAACTAGAATTAAGAGAGGTTGGGAAAGACTTCCTATAGGACCTGTACTTGAAATTAGGTTTTTCTAAGGACGGTTTTCTGTCCACTGTGCCACAATACTTCTTGAGTACCTAGTTTTTTGATAGATCCGATTCATGGGGATCCTCTGGGGGCCCTTCTCCGTTGGAAAACCACCCCCACTTTCATATTCTCTTCCCCCTTCCAATTATACTTACTCCTCCTTCCCTATACACACACCCTATTTCCTGTAAATAATTAAGGTCAGAGCTATGTCTACAAGATAGTTAAGAGACACTGACACTGCCCAGTGAGCTCAGCTGTATGTATAATGACAAGGCAGGGGCCCCATGTCTCATGGGTTGGGGAAAAGAGGGAGAATCATGCTTTACTTGTTTGGGGAAAACCGGCTGGGCCAGCCTTCAGTCTGGGATTCTCCTTCATTTATTTGTTTTTGCTTCTCACATCTGAAGTTGCCCCTGTTAGCCCTGATGGCTTCAAGGTGAATGTGGAAATACAAAGATGTGAAAAGGGAGGCACACCCCTGCCTTTCAGGGCCTCAGCCTGTCCCCTCCGCATTCACTCCACTGCCACCACCCCCCACACCCACAGCCCACCCCAATCCAGGACACCAGTCCTGCCCATTCTGGATCACATTGCATTGATCCTGAAGGACCCTGAGGGAAAACAGTAGACTCCTAGAATCTTCAAATTTGAGTTGCAAGAGATTTTGAAACTGATTTAATCTCCCAGCACCCTCTCAATTTACAGATAAGAAAACTGAGACCAAGAAAGAGAAAGTAAATTGCCTGAAGTCACTCAGCTAATTTTAGCTATGAGAATAAGCATTGGAACTACCTCTCCTGACTCTCAGATCTTGTTCTGACCAGGGATGGACCTTGGAACATAAAGTATTAGATACAGAAAGTCAGAACCAGGAAGACATCTTCCTAGGATCTTAGATCTAGAACAGGGAGGACATTAAAGGCCATCTAATCCAACCCCCTTATTTTACAGATGAGGAAACTGTGGTACAGTGATTTACCCAATGTTCTCCAGTAAGAATCAGAGGTGGGATTTGAACCCTTATCACTCTACCACGATGCCGCCTCTCTTAGATTATCAAATGTTAGAACATAGAACTTGGAGTATCAGCTGGATGCAATCCTAAAACCATCAGATTATAGGCTTTGATCTGGAAAGAACCTTGTAGGCTGTCTAGTTTTCTTCATTTTACAGATGAGGAAACTGAGGCACATGGAGGTTATTGACTAGTCCATGGTCATACAGGTAGTTGGTTGGTTGTTGTTCTTCGTTCTGGAAGAGGATCAAAATGACATCACCATGCTAGAGTCAAGTGTCGGTGTGTCTGACTGACTGATCAGATCAATATGAGCTGGGAATGTTCTACCATAGGTCATATGTGAACATTTGGGATGGATTCTCTAAATTTACACATCTCGAGGTACTTTTGAGAAACAGGTAGTAACCATCTTAGAATGACACAGGACATGGGATTACCTTTGCAGGAAAAGACCTTAGAACATGGAATACTAGAACACAGAACACCAGGCTCTCAGAATTTACAAAGTTATAACAAAGAACATAGAGGGGGTGGGGAGGTCAGTAGATAACTAAAGCTTCTTCCAATATCTAGATTCTAGGCCAGCCTTTCCCACTTCCCCCATTTTTCAAAGAAGGAAACTGAGGCACAGAATGGTGAAGTAATGCACTGGAGTGGATGTCAAATGAACCTACAACTTCTCTATAGGAAATTGTTGCCTTTCCTAAAACCATTTGATGCTGGAAGGGTTTGAGGACTGAAAAAATAATTTTCTTTTCCCTACTGCTTAGACCAGAACAAGAAATGTTTCCAAGCCCTGCCCCCCTGCCGTTCGGTTAGTGTCTTGGTTCGTCCCTAGCAATTCTCAAAAATCCCAGCAAGAGAAGGTCTCCAAGAGGCACAGTGGGAACCCCAGAATCAGAGCCTCATTTCTCCTGGGGAGCAGGACGCAGAAACTCAACTGGTTTTCCCCCTAATGAAAGTGCAAATGTTCCCTACCCCACCCCTACATAGATAAACTTTATATCAAAACAAAACAAAAACCAAAACACTCCTACTCCAAAAAAGTCCCCCAATCCCCACCCATTTTTACATGACTGTATACCCCTTCAGGGAAGGAGCACCGTGCTCCTTCTCCCACTCACTCCAAGAGTGTGAACTGTGCCAGGAATATTGAATGCAAGGGGAAATTATCACCTAGGGCAAAGTCTTATTTTAAAACATTTATTTAATATTTGAAAAAGTATCTCTTGCTTTGAGGAGCACCCATAAAGTGTGGACACAATTATCTAGATAATTTAAGTCGGTCTTTTCAAAATTCCCCACAATTGCAGTCATGGAGGGCCTGAATCACTTGGGCTAGCCATATTTAAAGAGGAAGTCTGGGATGGTGGAAAGGGCCCTAGTGACTGCCCAGTCAGATGAACTGGGTTCAGGTGACATTCCTGCCTTTTCTTAGCTATGTCATCTTGGATGGATGATTTTCCATCTCTGAGCCTCAGTTTCCTGACTTTTAAAATCAGACAACCTACCACATGAAGCTGGTGTGTGTGTGTGTGTGTGTGTGTGTGTGTGTGTGTGTGTGTGTGTGTGTGAAGATGTTATATGTAAAATGGTTTTTTAGGGTAAAGCAATACAAGAAGGAAATGGCAAATAACTAGTATCTGCCAAAAAATGACCCCAAATGGGGTCACCAAGAGCAGGACAGGACTGAAAGGACAGGAATCAAGAATTACGAGGTGTGTTGGAAAGTTCAGTGCTGGAAGGGACTTTATGGAACATAGAGTTCAAACCCTTCACTTGACAGCCTGGGCAATTGAGGCTCAGAGAGGAGAAAAGGCTTAAACAAGGTCAGCAGTAGGGTTCAAACCTGAACCCGGTTCTTTTGACTGAGACCAGTGTTCTTACCTCTACACCACATGGTGCCTCATTTTCTAGTGAAGTTTTTAGTTTTCCACTTCGAGACAGCTATGTATACACAGCCCATGTTTATGTGTTCTGTTTATTCCTGTTTTTGTTTTTCTTTGGATTTTTAAATGGCCCAATGCCCTAGGCAATCCTTCTGTTTCCCAAATGTGATGCACAGGGTGGGGCCCCAGCTAACCACAGCCCAGTGGAGGGGAGGGTGGGAAGGGGAGGAGCAGCAGGGAAGGGAGTGGAATGGGGGTGGGGAAGGAAGGAGAAGGTTGGAATATAAATTCCATCACTCCTTTCCTTACTGCTTTTTATTAGGGCTACTTGGGGAAACTTAGGTCCTGAACTCTCTGGGACCCTTCAACTCATCGCCATGGGAATTGGTCAAGCAGAGGGGAGTGTGGGAAAGAAACCCTGGTAGCTGCCCCAGGGACAGGGCTCCTTCTTCCTTCTTCCACTCCTTTATCCCTCCTCTACTACCCCTTCCCATGCTCCAACATCTATGAGGAAGTCCTTGGAGGCCTCTGTATTAGGCCTTTCCTTAAATAAATAAATACATTATGTCTCTATAGGGTCCCAGCTTTCACATACATGATCTCCTTTTTTCCTTTCAGATAGGCATTATTATTTCCATTTTGTAGATGAAGAAACTGAGGCCTGGAGATGTTAAGAGACTTACCCATAGGCCTACTGCTAATTAGTCTCAAAGCTAAGACGTACATTCAGACAGTCTCCAGACTCATAATCCAATACTCTTTGAACTGCATCTCTGAGTCTGCATCTCCATTAGGAAAAAGGAGGAGGAAAGTATAATATAAAACACTTAATAGGTGTTCATTAAATATCTATGGAAGGAAAGAAGCAAGGAAGTTTAGCCTCCATTCCCCCAACACTTCTCCTGATGTCCAAATGATAGGAATAGACTCTTAATTAAAAATTTATTACGTAAGTGTGAGTAGACATTCTTCTAGTCTATATCTTTTCCCTTATTTTTACTGATTCATTTTATTACATTATAATAATTTTTTATATACTCCTCCCCAAACATGCATGCATGAGTACACGTACATTGAACCCTTCATTGTAACAATGAAGTTGAGAAAATCAATGGACAGAGCAGTCACATTTGACAGCATATGCAGTGTTCCACCTCCATAGTCCCCCTACCTCTCTCCTGAGAGGCAAAATATGTGTTTAATTCTCTGTTTCCAGAACCAAGATCCTTCACTGCAATTAATCTGGGTTCAGTTACCTTTTAGTACTTTTTATTTATATTATCATAGTCATTGTGTAGATTGTTCTCTGGGTTCTACTTTCAATCCCTGACTTCTCTGAATTACTCTTATTTATAGCTTGTTTATAGAGCAAAAATTTTCCAAAACATTTGTATATCATAATTTTTTTCAAAATTCTACCAATAGATAATCACCCATTTTGTTTGCAGATTTTTTTTAACATCACAAAGGGTACTACTATTAATATTGTGTATTGTATGGGACTTTTCTTTTTGTCATTAATCTTTTAGGCATATATGACATGATAGATCAATCGGTCAAACAAAATGAACAGATTAATGATTTTTCTCCCGTAATACCAAATCATAGTTTCATCAAGAGTGTATTAGTGTAAACTCCTTCAACATTATTCCAAATGGTTTTTTTTTTAATAATTTTTGCCAACTGGACAGGTGTGATTGCCCTTCTCTCCATGTTCTTGTCCGTCTGTGCTTAATTTCACAATCCCTTATTACCTCTTAAAGTCTTCCTGTTCTTCTCTTTCTCTCTTATTCCAATTTCTTATTGGAAAGTTTACTGGATAAACAATTCAAATCAACAAAGATTTGCTTATGTCTACCTACTGTGGAGATGCAAAGATGAAAAGGATATAATCCCTGCTTTCAGGAAATTTATAATCTAATGAAGGGATTCCAACATATACTCAATAAGTTTCAAGATCAGTATGATAAGGGCAAAGGAAGGATCTAGATAAAGAGCTCTAGGAAAATTTAATGAGGGAGATATTGGTTTTAAGAGGGCAGAAAGGGAAGGGAGATCAGAGTAGGCTTTATGAAGCAGTTGCCTTGAAGGAAAGGCATTCCAAAGAGCAGAGAGAAGGAGTAAGAGGCATCCAGCCATGGAGACCTTACCCATGTGGCAAAGGCACTGGAGAGTACAGGACCAGATCTGAAATTGGCCAGCTTTCCTGCCTGGCTCCAATGGAGGGTATCTAAAATGGAATTCATGAACTCTTTCCCCATCCACCCTCCACCTTCTCATTCTGTACTTCCCAGTTTCTCTTGAGGGTACCATCCCACCAGCCACCCAAGTTCCCAACCTTGGCAATACTGTTTAACTCCCTACCCTCCCTTGGCCCACACATAGAGTTGGTGGTCAAATCTTGGCCTCTCTACTTGCACAGGATCTCTTGCCTCTGTCCCTTGCTGTTTACTCACACAACCTACTCTCCTGATTTCAGCTCTCATCAGGTCTCCTCTGGACTACTGCAATGGCCTCCTAATTGAGCTCCTCCTTCAAAACTTTCTCCTCTCTGATCCATCCTTCACTCAGCTGCCAAAATGATTTTTCTAAAGCACAGATCTGACCACATCACTCCTCCTTCTCAAGAAATTCCAGGGGCTCCTCATTATCCAGGGACTTTAGGATCAAATATAAGTTCCTCTGTTTAGTGTTGAAAGCCCTTCACAACCTGACCCTTTTTCCATCTGTGTGATACATTGTGTGATACCCTTCTTGAACACGGTGATACTGTGATCAAACTGATTTTGTTCCTGTCCCTCCCGTGGGGCACTGTCCTCTCACCTTGGCACTGGCTGCTCCCCAGACCAAGAATCCTCCCCTCCTCACTTCTGCCTTTTAGAATCCTTTATTTCAAAATTCTGCTTAAGTGACACCTGTAACATGAAGCCCTTCCCCCAAGGAACTAGTGTCCTCTCCTCTTTCCCAAGGTATTAATTACCTTGTGGCTTTTTTAAATGTATTTTCATATTCTTATTTATGTGCATGCTTTCTCCCCTTCAGAATGTGAGTCAAAGGATGGATTGGATGGAAAAAGAAAAGAGATTGAAGTCAGGGAAACTGGTTAAGAGGCTATTAGAATAATCTAGACAAGAGGTCCTGAATGGTGGGATGTGTAAGTAGAGAGGAGGGGACAGATACAGGAGATACAATGAAGGTAGACTTGACCAGGCTTGTTAACTGTTTGGATCAAGAGGAATAAAGAAGGGGAAGAGTCAAAAAGGATGCTGAGGCATCCAGCCTGGGAGGCTGGGAAGAGGGTGGTACTCTAAACATTAACAGATTTACTAGGGGAAGATGCTGTGGTCAGCTTGGACATATGACGTTTGTAGGTGTCAGAGAGATATCCTACCTAGAGGAGAGATCCAGTAGGCAGCTGGAAATGTAGAAATGGAGCTCAGGAGAGTGACTGCCACAGGAGAGGTCTAAAGCCTGGATGGTTCAGGGTGGGGAGGAAGGGAGGGAAAGAGAGACGACTTGCAGTAGCAATGGGTTGACAGAAGGAAACAGATAAACAGGGAGAGTCAGAAATCAGGCTGGTGAATAGTTTAGGCCGAAGCAAACAGTGCTAGAGAGGGAGCCTGCTTCACCTTGGAGCATGATGGGAGCCCCTGTTTCCATGCGGTTGGTAAGCTTGTTCAAATAGAGTGAGGCAGTAGAGGGGGAGAAGCCTGAAAAGGCCACACCAGGAAGTGGAAGGGAAAAGAATGAAGCTGCGGCTGCAGGGAAGAGGTCTGGGCTATTCCATCTAACCACTTCTTTCCACAGCCTCTTTCTCCTTCTGTCTCTGGGAACAACTGATAAGCCTCCCCCAACCCTCGATCCTGCCTGTTGGCCCCAGTAAAGGGGGAGAGGAGGGTGTCAGTATTTTTTCCACCTCTTCCAGTTCCATCTTCTCACTGAAAATCTCCCTTTTCCCTCATTAAGCAAGTGTTAGAGGGCTCAGAGGAGCAGACAGAGCCATAGTTCCAGTTGTTGGCTCTGGAAAGGACTTAGGAAAGCAGACAGCTGAGATAACATGTGCTCAACCAATCAATCCACAATTCTTTATTAATTCATTACCATATACTATGCACTGGTCTAGGTTCTGGGGGTACGCATACAAAAGCCAGATTTTGTCTTCAGGGAGCTTAAATTCTCCTGGGGGAGCTTAAATCACCTGTTCACAGAATAGGAAATAGAGGGAATATGCAAATTAAATTTCATACAATGATAGGGATTGGGGGAGGTGGTACCAACAGCTGAAGGAAAAACCTCTGGAAAAAGGTGGCCCTCGAAATGCAGACTTAAAGAAACTACCAGTTTGAAAAGGCAGAGATGAAGAAGGAGATATATAGAGCAAGGATTCTTAGGCTTTTTGTGTCATGGCCCCTTTGGCAATCTGGTGAAGCCTATGGGCTGGTTTGCTTGCTGGGCCTTAGATCTGAAAAACAGGGTATCTCCTAATACCTTCACATTTTCCCCCTTTGACCCTTCTGGTCAATAAAGGAGAGGCAGGGATAAGTCAAGATGCTACAAGAGGCCAGGAGGACCAGGATGAGTGTTTTTATCCCAGGAGGTCAGTTCCTTGAGGGGACCTATTGGGGAAGTGTATCCCATGCTAGTCATTGTTTGCTTACAAGCAGAAAAGGGCTGGGGGGTGGGTGGGGGGTGGGGTGTCAAGAATGTAGAGGAAGAAAATGCCAACATACACTTAAATCAGACCCTTGGTGGTTGGGCACATAGCAAGGAGGGGTCCAGTTAGGTGGCGCAGTCAGGAGGATCTGAGTTCAAATGTGACCGAAGATACTTACTAGCTATGTGACTCTGGGCAAGTCACTCCTGATGGAAGGAAGGAAGGAAGGAAGGAAGGAAGGAAGGAAGGAAGGAAGGAAGGAAGGAAGGAAGGGAGGGAGGGAGGGAGGGAGGGAGGGAGGGAGGGAGGGAGAAAGGGAGAAAGTAGTTTGTGAAATGCTTTTAAAAAAAGGATCTGCCATTCAACAAAATCCATCAGAACTGGGGCAGGACATTTGTCAAGGCCTGGTGCAAGGCTTGAAGATGGTACAAGGGTGTATATATGCCCTTCTCTCCTACTGTCCACAGATCTACATTGTTAATATTTTACAACATAGAGACCTTGATGCCATCAAAGGCAGGAGGGACATTCTAGTCTTTAAAAGTGTACTTTTATAAAAAAAATATTCAGAATGGACCCACCCCCTGTCCTTGCATTTTGTGCCCTTGATGGCTGTCTACCCCAACCACTAGTTCTGGTTCCATCCCAACCCTTTCCCCCTAGGCTGCTATGGCTGTTTACCTTCCCCTGATTGTACCTGTAGTAACATGTTGGCTGTACTGCTATGTATTCTAAGGAGAGCAGGGGATCCCACGGGATTTGCTTTAGGCTCCTTACTCAGTGAAGATAACCTTGGTAGGGAGAGCCACTTTAGTCCTGTAAAGACAATCCTCCCTGCCTCCTCTCCCCCACTTCTTTACCAGGTTCTGAGTGACCTAGAACATACTGAGAGGAAGGACTCAGTTTGTTTAGTGGCCAGGGCTCGAGTTACACACTAATAATGACTAAAATGTATGTAGTTTTTTAAAGGTTTGCAAAGAGATTTACATATATCATCTCACTTGATTTACATCTGTTATCTCATTTGATCCTGACCATAACCCTGTGAGATTGGGGCTATTATGAGCCCCATTTTTCAGATAAATAAACTGAGGCTGAAGAAAGATAAGTGACTTGCCCAAGGTAACAGTGTCCGAGGCAGAATTCAAACTCGTGCCGGGCTGATGCTAACATTAGCCCTCTACCCACCGAATGATAATTCACTGTGAGTCTGTCCGGTCCAACCCCCTTATTTGTACCTAGGGGGCACTTCGGCCTGGGGTGCGGTGGGGGAAGGACCTGCCTGGCCTCTAGCCCCTTCCCCAAGTGCCCCATTCTCCCAGAAGGCCCCCGATCGTCCTCCGCTCAGATGGCACACGGCCTTTGTTCCGCCCCTCCTCCCCTGACCCCCTCTCGCAGTCACATGGGGTCTTTTGATAATTCTATCCGTGCCCGTCCAGACTGTAGGCACCCTGGGGGCAGGGGCCCTAACCTGGCCCACACCGGGGCACTTAAGGCCCCTGATGGGCTGAGGGGCAGAGCCAGCTCGGGCAGGCTTGGGGAGGGGGAGGGGAGCCGCATCCCCCCGGGAGATGGGGGAGGGGGCTGGGGAGCGCAGGAGCCTGGGGAGGGGGCGGAGCCTGCCCGGGGGGAGGGGGCGGGCCGAGCCGGCTGGCGGCCGGGCTGAAAAGCGTCCCGGGCCCCTCTAGCGTGCACTCCCATTGTCCCGGGGTCACTCGGGGTGAAAGGTCAGGCGGGGTCATGGGAGGGTTGCCTAGCGTCTGGGAACTCCCACCGAAGTTGCTGTGGCAACAGGGGCCGGCTCCTGCCCGTTCACATCCTGTGACGAGATTCAAAGGGGCCGGGGGTCCCTGCACAGCAATGAGCTTTTAACTCTGCCAGCCTTGGAACTGGGGGGCGGGAGGGGGTGAGGAAGGGAGCCAGGGAGGAGAAAAAGGAAAATGGAGCTGGGGGGGTGGGGGAGCGAGGAGGGGAAGGGGCACGTTGGACTTCCAGAGACTTTGCGGCTTGGCCCTCTCTGGGGCCCGCGTGGGGAGGGGGGCCTTAAACATGCCTGCCCCAGACCTTTCCTGATCAAGCCATTCCCCCCCATCTGTAAAATCCGGAGAAATGTTAGGCTCACCCTCCCTGGGCCTCAGTTTCTCCATCTGTACAACGGAAGGAAGAGGGGTGGCTTGGCCCCAGGAGTCTCTGAGGCTTCGGTTTCCTCATCTGTACAATGGGGAGGTTGGACCCAGAGGTCCCGAGCAGCCCTGAATCTGGGGGGATTCCCCTGTCTTAGTGGGTGACCTCACATAAAGCTCAGTTTTGTCCCTCTGACAGTCAGTCTTAAGAGTGGGAGGAGACCCCAGAGGTCATTTAACATCATGCAACAGAGTCATCAGCGTCCAGATCTTAGCGCTCCCCCTCCCCCAAAGGGATGGGGGAGCTGGGAGCTTCCTAGCACCTGGTCCACATGTCCTCTAATCAGAGGCCTCAACCGCACAGGCTGGCCCTGAAGGCCCTGTTTCCCCATTCGTTTTAGGCATTCTTCAAAGGTTCTTTCTTCTCATCCTTCTCTGAATAGAGTGCTACCAGATCGTCCCTTTCCTCCTCTCTGTCCTGACTTCCCATGCCAGTGGCCCCCATGGTCACTTCTTCTGTCTCCAGCCTACACTTTACATTCCTCTCTGTTCTCCCTGACCAGTACAGCCTTGGAGAACTGAAGCATGCTCCGAAGGGCTGGAGAGGTCTCCCTTGATTCCATGGGACAGAGGAGCCTTGGGGGGGCCTGGTCTACTTTGTCAATTACCCCCTTTCCTTCTCAAATTTCAGCCCACCCTCAACAAAGCCTGGGGGGGGTGCCTGGGGGTTAAAGTGGGAAGGACGTTTAGAAAGTAGAGTTCATGGAGAAGTTGAACCCAAATGGAACCCTGGTAACCCTGCTCAAGGTCCCCATGTTGTGGGGCTGCCCACACCCCTCTCTTTGCCATGGTCTCCCTCTTTATTTCTAATCATGGGTGATTCGGCCACAGGATAATGTTAGTGGTAGAAAATAAAGAAACTTCGTGTTGAAGGTTGAAGGGAATGTGAGACGGAAAAATGGGATGAGAGGCTGTGATATATGGGTGGGGGGAAGCTTAATTTCCCATCTTCCCTCCTCTCGCCCCATGTTTGTTATTTACATAGGTAGGTGCCCCTTTGGGAACTACAGTTTCCTACAAGAAAAGGAGAGGAAATAAGCATTTATATGGAGCCTACTATGTGCCAGGCACTGTGCTAAGCACTTTTTACAAATATCTCATTTGATCAACAAAAGAGGAACATTTCTAACAGGAGGCAGCTGCATTATAGAGAGAGAGATGAGGGGATGAAGAGAGAGTACTGGGGGCTTTCATGTCCATAAGGAGAGATCTTTCTAGGATGTCTGCCTGGAAAAGCTTTGACCTGTCTTTTGCTTTGTTTTACAAATATCATCTCTCCTTTTACCCCTCCCTTTCCCTTCTCTCCACCTTGAACCTACTTCCAAGCTCACACCTTCATGATGAGACAAAATAGGGCAGAGGTCCCAAAGGAAAAAAGGGAGGGAGATTGTATAATACTTTTCATTTTGAGGAGTTGAGGATCTATCTGTGATGCATCAGATTTCTCTGACCAGCCTACCCAACTCTTTCAACATCATAAGCTATTCAGTAAGATTAGCATAGATTTGGAGCTGGAAAGGACCTTCGAGTCCATCTAGTCCAATCCTTTTATTTTATAGAGAGGAAACTGAGGTCTATAGAGGTAAAGTGACATGTGTAGATTCTGTGACTTGTGTAGATTGTGTGACTTCACTCAGGGAGTAAGTATCAGGGGTGAGGGAGGAACAAAGACTCTCTTACTCTGAAGTCAGTCCTCTTTCCAGTTATATACCCTGTTCCAGTGACCCCAGAGTCAGCCATGTTGATAGAGATTGGCCTTGAATTAGGGTTCACCACTTTGGTTAGTGAAAGGTCTCCTCTGCTGTCCTGCAGTGTGTGCCCCTTCCCCTTAACAAGCCCCCAACAGGTGTTCTGAAGAACAGGGATCAGCAGAGAATTGGCTTTTCCCTCTGTCCAGGGATCTTGTCATCTCTGGGGAGAGCTCAAATGGAAGCAGCATCCCTGCTCCTTGAGTTGTTAGGAGGCCCTCTGTCATCAGTCCAGATTTACCTGGTGGGCAGAGAAGTAGGTGGGGTTGTAGGGGGATTCCAGGGAGCCTGCAGAGACAAAGTAAGGAGAGTGAACTCAGACAAAATGAAGTGAATGGGTTCTCTCCCGGGAATCCAGCTCCTAAGAGGAGAGTCAGACTTAGATTCTTCCAAAAATAAGTTTAATTTCTCAAGGCTTCATTTCTCTCAGTGCAGCAGCCAAGACTCACCAGGTCTCCTACCCCAGTCCTTGGAAGTATCTCAGAAAGCCCACCCACATTCCCTCCTCAGGAGGGCAGCAGACAGAGCTAGTAACGGCCCTTTCCATAATTCTTCCTGGTCTTTAGATGTGGGGGAAAATAGGAAAACACTGTAGCCTGGTCAAGACATATTTTGGGGAGAAAAGAAAACTAGGATCTAATGACCTGTTGGTGGGAAGGGAGAGGGAACTGAAGGAGGAAAAGGGAGGTCTGAAAGGGGCTTTCAGCATATTGAGTTTCTCTTTTATACATTTTGATTGCTAAGGAGGTCATTTATTAATTTGGAGATCATAAAAGCATAGATTTGGAGCTGATCCAGAGCATTGGAAAAGGGATTTTCCCTCAAACTAGATTCAGCCCTCCCCACCACCCCACTCTCTCCCATTCTCTTCTGTTTATGGGGAAAATTCATTCCAAAATAGCTAGGGATAGGTATGCTTGTGTGTTTTATCTGTTTGTGTGCATGCTCATATATGTGTCTGTCTCCCTATATAGGAGTATGTGTACCACAGTATTCTGTGGAATGTGTGTGTGTGTGTGTGTGTGTGTGTGTGTGTGTGTGTGTGTGTGTTTCTGGTTTTTATCTTAATAGTTCTAATTCGGGAATGTGCCGATGTCATTTTTACGAGGTTGGTGTAAAAATAATTTATAGCCTTTTCCAAAAAGCTTTTTTTCTAAGGAAAAAAGGTGTAGAATCACTTACGGGATTTTGTGGTTCCCCCCCAACCCCCCCAACTCCTTCCCTTCATCCCCCCTTCACTGTTTAATATCATTTTTATGTCTCTCTCTTTTTCTTTTTCTTTCTCACTCTCCTTTACTGGAGGACAAAACCTGATTTAAAATTTGGATCCCTTCCAGGTCAGGCTCTCTCCAATAGTTTGGGGCCCAGTGACCTCTGCCCTTCCTTCCTCCCAAGGTCAGGTGCTCTTCACCACACGCTGGCCGATGACCTTCTTGTATTGGCAGGTGACCCTCGGTGAAAGAAAAGAGGTTCCTTGTGCTGTTTACTTCAAGCTGTTTTGTTAGGCATCTGCCACGTTCCACCCTAATGACTGGGCTTCCACATTAGCAGTGAGACAAAACAACTATAGAGCCATATTGCCATAGAGTCTCAGAGCTGGAAGAGACTGTACTAGTCGTCTAGGCCAATCCCCTCCGTAGTCTCACCCAGGCTCCCAGGGAAAGGGACCTCCCAGGGAAAGGGGATTAAGGAGTTTTTGTGGTAGGGGTGATGAAAGGGATGAGGGGACCTAGACTTTTTTCTTTTTCTTTTTTTGGACCAGACCTGTGATTTCATTTATATAGTATGCTCTAGAAGAGAAATATCTTCTATCAATCTATACCTTTTCAGGAAATTATAATCTGAGCACACCTGCCTGGGACATTCAAAGGTTAAGTGACTTTCCCAGGGTCATAGTACATGCTAGAGGTGAGACTTGAACCCAGGTCTTCTCATTTAGAAGCCTATCCACTATTCCATGGTGATTTTTTTCCTAGAATTTTCTAGAAGTCATATTTCTTGTAGCTTTTTAACTGGACCTCTTCTTTATATATTTTTTATTTTTAAATGTTCTTTGTTGTTTTTTAATGAAAAAAACCTCATGTTTTACTGGGACTTTGTTATTTTCCAGCACTTTCTCACTTCCACAATAAAGAAACTTCCCCTGCAATCATGGAAAGATGGGTTATTTTAAAAACAAATTAATTGTTTTAAAATTGTACTTGATTATTTTAAAAACAAATTTGAAACAAACTTCAATTTAAAAAAAATAAACTAACACATATACCGTGTTTCCCAACTAAAGTCCTCCTCTCCCTGCCAGGATGGGCTCTCCTTTACATAGGCTGAATTCTCTTTCCATTACAGTTATTGACAAACACCTTTCCCTCCATATTAAGTTGTAAACTCCTTGAGAACAAGGCCACAGCATCATAAAACATCAGGGCTGGAAAGGGACCTTAAAGATTATCCAGTTGAACCCCTTAGTGATGTATTTGTGGGTTTTTTTACTCTAAACACGTATACACACACACACACACACACACACACACACAAATACAAATCCCAAACCCTAAAGCAGCAAAACTAAAGGGGAACTCCTTTATTATATAGACAAGGAAGCTAAAACCTTTAGGAAGGAAATGACTTAGCTGAGGACATACAGGTATGAAGTTAGAGTTGAGATATAAATCCAGGTTGTTTTATTCCAGCCACCACACCTTGCTTGTGGTATCTAGCCATGATAGGTGTAATAAATATTTGTCAAATTGGATTGGATTGAATAGAACTGAAGTTTCTTCAGCAGAAGAATAATTTTCTAGTGCATGTGTAAACAGAAGGGGAAGGCATGAGGGCTGTCAAAAATGGTCTTCAGCCCTGGAGCCCAGATCTCCGGATGCTTCCTCCAGGTTAAATTCAGCTAATTCAAGGGTAGGGAACCTGCTGCCTTGAGGACACGTGGCCCTCTAGGTGCTCAAGTGCATCCCTTTGACTGAATGCAAACTTCACAGAACAAATCCCCTAATTTGTTCTATAAAACTTGGACTCAGTCAAAAGACTGCACCCAAGGACTTAGAAGGCCACATGTGGTCTCAAAGCTATAGGTTCCCCTCCCTGAAATCAATTGCCTGAGTAATGGGGGTAGATGGGGGTGGAAGGGAGTTTAATCTTGATATTGCTTAACTAGGTAATTCAAAAGTAAGAGCTTTCACTTTCTTCTGTGTCATTAAAGCAAACAAACAATGCACCTCCCCCACCAAAAAAAAAACAACAAAACTTGCCCTACTCTTCATCCAATACTTAGTACAGTGCTTGGCACACAGTAGGTCCTTAATAAATGTTTATTGACTGATTATATTCAGAAATCAAATCGCTGCCTATTTCTTGACTGCCTATTATATATGCAAGGCATGAGGGCTATATTTTTCTTCCTAGAAATCCCAGTTTGGGGATTTGTAAAATTGAAGTTTATTGTTTTTATCTCCTGTGTCTTTCCATTATCTGACCTGGGAGGCTGAAATAATAAAGATACTATAAGTAATTTCTAGGTATCAGCCGAAGGATTACAAAATGCTTTCTTGATATGCCTTATTGGATCCTTAGAACAACCCTGTGAGACATGTAGGAAACCGAGGCACTAGAGGAGCAGAGTTTGCCATGGCCCCACAAGGTGGCACAGCATTGAATCTGAAATTGGAGGGTCTGGGTTCAAATGTCATCTCTGATGCTTAACTACCTGGGTGGCCTTGGGATTGTAGCTTCTCCTTCCTGGGCCTCCATTTTCTTATCTCTAAAACAAAGGGATTGAGCTGGATAGACTTAGATCCCTCCCAGATCTAGACCAATTGTCTTTTGATTCTAAGTGTAGGAGTCTGGAAATGGGCCAGTGATGCTGCAGGAAAAAAAAGTGGAAAAAAAAAAAAAGGAAAGCTTGTTTTCATTCTTTCCCCAGACTCCCTCCCCTACCATAGACAGGGCTTAGAAAGAAGTTTCCTATTCAAGAATGGGGGTGATGAAATAACCATTGTCTGAGATTTCTTCCCAAGCTCTGAAACTGTTTAATTTCTGTAAGTTCACAGAGCTGGCCTGCTTTGACCTGGGGGAAGAATTGGAGACTTGAGGTGACCTTCAAGCCCCCTTTTTCAAAGTGTGCTGACAGGCTACATGATATGAGGTCAGGAATATTTGGGATCAAATCCTGATGTCACCATTTACTTGTGGTGTGACCCTGGGCAAATAAATGATTTAACGCTTCATCTGTAAAATGGAGATACTAATAGCACCTGCCTCACAGTTGTTTTAAGGATCAACTCTCCAAGCTCTAGAATTACCCATCCTTTCTATATCCACCGATGTGGAGCCAAAAGATGACATTTCAGGGGTTCAAGGTGATAGTCATGTGACTTCTAAGATCCTCAAATTCTGGGGCACAATTCTAGATCTTCTTGTATCTAGGGCATATGGAGGAAGTCAGAACAGGTGAAAGGAAGGGAAGGAAAGTCAGAGGTGGAACATGGCCTAACCTGATTTGGAATCATTCCTGGCCCCATCAAGTCATCTGGTTTAGTAAACGTGGGTAAAGTGCTGTGGAAACCTTGAAGCATTGTATAAATGTTGGTCCTTGTTATTGTTAGAGAAGAATCAGAGGAGAGAGGGGGTTAGACCTATTTCTTGCTTGGTTTGTGGGTTTTTAAATTTTTTTTTGGTCATGAAAGGTCTCAGGAGCTCTCTGTCATCATCACATACGTCCCAAGCCCTGCTTCCCCTCCCACTTTCCCTCAGGCCTGATGCCATCCGTTATAAACCATTTGTTCCTAATTGTGGAGATCCTTGCTAATGAATCCTGAGCAGGGTGGAGGGAAGGAGGAGGAATTGGGTTTCATTAGTAGGGAGTGAGTTTCTGGGCTTTTTGAAGGGGGAGTTGAGAAGCAGAGGGAGATAGGTTCTCAATAAAAAAAGAGCAAAACCTTCTGCTGGCACTATGAAAATGACCAAAGTCCTTCCCAGGGCACACACACACACACATACATACATACACACACACACACACACACACAAATGTCATAGGGAAAAAATTATCCTCCAGATTTATAGTTAGAGCTTTAAGTTTTGACTTCCTTGCAACGTGCTACCCTGCACAGACCACTTCCTCACTCTGGGCCTCAGTTTCTTAATGTATAAAATGAGAGGGTTGGATTACATATGATCTCTAATTAAATTCTGTCATCCTAAAATGTAGGAGTGTTGATTTTCAGAGTCCTAATTAGGAATTTGGGTACTCAAGGCAAATTCAGTTGTGGAGGGAAGGGAAGGTCACAGGAAAGTCCCTGTGAGATTCAATAGTGTATCTCTCAGAGAATCCAGCCCAGCGTATATGACAGCCTAGTAAAGAAGCCATAGGGACAGGGGAAAGATAGCAGGTAAAGGGGTGGGATTCTTAGGTGTGACTCTTTGTTTCTCAGAGTCAGTCAAGGACCATAAGATCTGGAGAGAGTGATCCAGAGGATAACCTTGGGGAAGAATTATCCTCCTCTCTCAGATGTGTATGCCCCTAAAGAAGGTCTCATTCTTCTTCATTTTTATCATACTATTAATTTTTTTTTAATCTCTGGAAATGGGAGGGTAGAAAAGTAAGATTTCTCAACCTAAATCATGTACATATTTAACTCTACCCCCATCTGTCAGCCCCTATCTTAGTATTTTCCCAGATAACTCCCTTCCAGAGGTTAGTAAGTCTAGCCTTCACCTACTTAGGGGCTAAGATTTGGCCAGTTTTGCAAGGGATTTCCCTGGCTACCAAGGAAGGTGGGTCCCAGATGACCTCCCTCAGAGATTCTTCATTCCATTCCCAGACATTTGCCCCTGCTCTCATTCTCCTAACACCTGCCCTGCTTTAATGGCACACACATGAAAGGGTTGAAAGAAGAAATGTATGTAGTGGAGAAAGGGGATTGACAGCTATCATACTCAAGACTTCACCAACATGTAAATCATTTACATAAGTTATACATCTGTCTATACTTGCCCCCTGTATTCAACCTAAACACAATTCAGTTTGACAACTGTGTATTGAGCAACGGCTGTGTGCCCAAAGCACAATTGTATCTGTGGGCAGATTAAAAAATACAATCCCTGGCCTCAAATAATTTACAACCTGGTTGGGATTAATTAGGGAGAGAAGGAGAGAGGTTGGGTCTAATAGGGACCAGTACTCCTGGTTTTTTTCCTGTCCTTTAAAGGGTGACTCAGTGATTTTATCCAGAGGGCTAGAAGAAAGCATATATGTATACATGTGATTGCATTTCTTCATATGCAAATCAAACAATGTTAGAATTGGAAGAGGCTTCAGATATCATCTAGTCTACCCCCTCATTTTATTTTAATTTTTGAAATGTTTTATTAATGCTTTTTATTTTCTACACCCTGTGACTTCCCAATAACCAGCCCACTCCTGCCACAGAACCTAGCCTTGTAACAACAAAGAAAAAAGACTAAGCCAAGGGGTGGAGAAGCAGTCCAAGAGGAGGTGGCCAGCTGAAGACATGAGAATAATGGACTGGTCTGGGAGAGGGAAAGAAGATAGGCCAGGAACCTGAGAGAGGAGGCCTTTTGAGACAGCACCTACTGGTCTATTTAACTCCCCATACCTGTAGTCAGTAACTCCTACCAAGAAGGTAAATGAAGTATTTATTAGGTACCTAATGTATGCTCGGTCACGTGCTAAGCACTTTACAAATATGATGTCATTTGATCTTTGACCTCTTGATTCTGAGATGATGGAAGCATTTTTGATAGTTGGAACCAAAATTGATTCTAAATTTTGAAATCTTTTATTTTGTAGTAATTGTGTAATTTGTTGTTCACTTGTTTCTGTTTTCTTCTCACTATATCACATCTTAGGCTCCATATGCATGGCATAATCTCTAGGCCACTGAACTTGGAGTCAGGAAGAACATGATTCAAATCCTGCCTCAGAATGAGCCATTTAATAACTCCATGCCTTAGTCTCCTAATCTGTAAAATGAGAGGACAGACTTGATGGCTTCTAAGGTCCCTTTCAGTTCTAAACCAATGATCCTCTGATCTTTTGTGTCTCTAAATTCTTCATATTTGCCGAATCTTGGCCCACAGTCAGATGGTTACATATACACACAGACAGATATAGAGATATCCATGCCTATATCTGTATCTATATTTCTCTATTCAGCTGTTTCCTAATTACTAGACACCTGCTTTCTTTCTAGTTTTTTGCTACCATGAATATGTTTACATGAATATTTTGGTAAATACAGGCCAGTTTTTTTTTCCTTCTTTGACCTACTTGTAGTGTACATGTGCTGTTGAGGGGCAGTGTGAGGTACTGACCCAGTATGGATATGAGCAGTTCAGTAACTTTTCTCAAATAATTCCAAATTGTTGTCTAGAATACCAATGTTCTCTTTTTAAAGGTGAGAAAACAGAGTCACATGTAAGTGAAGCAATCTACTCAAGACTGAACCACAAATTAGTGGCAGAGCTGAGTTTAGAACCAATGTCTCCAGTGCTCTATCTATTATGCCAAATACCATGTAAATAATGAAATGCTACTCAGTGATTTCATGTGGCTTAGTTGGATCATACAATTTATAGCTACAAGGGACCTTAGAGATCATAGGATCCAACTCCCTCATTTTAGAGATGTCACTGACTCACGGAGAGGTGAAATAAATGACTTAGCCAAGAATTCAACAAAGGTTAAATGTCATGCCTAAGGTCATATATATGATAAGAAATAGAGCCAGGATTTAGTGATTGCTGGCCATTAACTTAAACTGCTCCCTGAATTTAGACCACTCTGGTCCAGCAGACTCACAAGTCAAAAAGATTCTGGGGAGTAACAGTCAACCATTTAAATCTGATTTTGCAAGAGAAAGGGAAGAGAGGACTGACGTATGTAGTGATGGTAGCAGAGAGGACCGAAGCTATAGTTCAGGCAGTTTGTGTCTGATGTTCCCATGTTTTGAGATAGGAAAATAGCCAGGTCATTTATTCCCCCATTTCTGAGATTACTGGTCCTGTTTGTCTTTTATCTAGCCCTTTAGGGCTAAATAGTGACATTTTGTGGCCCAAGGTGACAGTCATGTGGTTTCTAAGATCATCAAACTCTAGGTCCCTTGTATTTAGGGCATCCAGAGGAACTGAGAACAGGTGGAAAGAAAGGAAAGGAAGTCAGAGGAGGAGTAGAGCTGGGCCTAGCCTGATGAGGGATCATTCTTAGCCCCATCCACTCGTCTTGAGTCTGTAAGAAGGGTCAGGGAGAGGAGCAAAAGCCTGGGATGAACAGATTGGTGCTGGAGGTCCAAGGGTTGAAAATAAGGGGAGGGGGAATGGAGGGCTGTCACAGGGAGGTCCCCATGTGAGATTGTAAGGCCATGTCATTTTTTCCTGTAAATCTTGTAATTTCATGCTCCAGAGGACAACAAAGTGAGAGAGTCAGCGGGGAGTGAATCAAACTCCCTCAGCTCCTCTCTGCCCCAAGAGACCGAGAAGGACGGGTCAGCCACATCCAGTCCCAATTTCTCCTTGGAAATGTTCCTCCTTCTCCCGTTCCCCCCAAATTCCCTGGGATTCTGGTAACCAAATCCTCTCCTCCTTGAACTCCACTCCTTACCCCAAGCCCTGCTCCATCAGGCTCCTGTCCTATCCTCTCCCCTTCCCCCAGACCAGTCCATTATCTTCATGTATTCTGCTGCCCACTTCCTCTTAGACTGCTTCTCCATGCCTTGACTACCTCCTGGCCTCTGTATTCTGAGCCCTTTTTAATCCTCATGGGCAAAAAAGGTACTCTTTGTCCAACTAATGTCAAACCTGGAAATGATGAGTGCAGAAAGGTGACCCCCTCACCATCTTCACCTTGATTGGAGGTGCAAACTGCTTCCCTGCCTTCAACAACCCCTTGTCCCTGATTGGCTCCTCCTGACCTAGCCCCCTCTACTTCTGAGAATCTCCTGACTTGGATGGGTGGGATGGATGGGAAGGCAATCTTGTATTTAAGAAACATACCCATTGCACCCTACCTCCAGACTTTGGTAAACTCCTTGGAAAGGACTGATTAAAGGTTTAGAGTTAGAAATCAATTCAACTCAACATTTATGAAGCCCCAGTTCTGAAAAGCACTGTACTAGGCACTGGGTCCTTAGAGAGATGGAAGACAACTTAGAGATTTTCTCTCCTTGAAGGGTTTCTTTATGGATTCCTTTGTCAGTCTGGTGAAAGAGAAATTACAGACTTCTCAGAATGATGTTTTTAAATGCATAAAGTAAAATATGTAGGATGCAAAGAAAACCTGTTGAAATAAAGTTTAACTTTTTTCCTCCTATCCAAGTCTGGATCCAAAGTTAAGAATCTCTGCTCCAATCCAACTCCCTCATTTTATAGATAAAGAAACTGAGACCCAGAGAGGAGAGAATGACTTCTTCAGGGTTCTGTTGGTCAAAAGGAGTAAAGCTAGGATTCAACTCTGAATCTCCTGCTTCCAAATCCAGTAAGCTCAGGAACTCAGGGAGTGTGGGATGGGGAAAAGACTCCCTAGATAGCACAAAGAAGGGATGAGGAAAGGCAACTAAAGTGGGAATTTGTTCTGGCTTTGAGACTCAAGTCTGTTCTTCTCCCCATTCTCCCAGGGTAGGTGTAGGGGAGGGGATGCTGCCACCTGAGGATCGGTGACATTGCTAAATGCCAAGTTTGGGGTTGGGCATTTGAATTGGGGGCTGGGAGGACACTTTGTCCTTTAAATGGGCTATCTCTCTGACCCTCCTATCCTAAGACTTCTCTCCCCTTCCCTACCCCTGTTGAGCAGATGACTTAATGGGGATGAGGAGGACCATAATTAGGCCTTTAGAACAATGACTGATGTATTAGATTTGATTTGGGGTCCAAAGATCTGGGCTGAAATCCTGGTTCCACCACTTGTAGTCTGTGTGACTTTGGTTAAGTCATTTTTCCATTTTAAGCTTCATTGCCTTCATCTATAAAGTGAGGAAATTGACGGGTAAAGGCCTAGCTGAACTCTCAATCTTTTGACCCTTGTGGTCTGCTCATCACAAACTCTTGAATTTGAATTTTGAGGTGGGGTGATAGAGGAAGCTGAATGCCTCCAACTGTGCTTAGGGTGGGGTCCATAGGGATCAATCTGTTTGTATTTACACACCAACCTCCTTAGGTCTGGGACTAAGAGGGAGGAACCCACTCTAACCATGTGGTGACAACCTTGACCAAAGCCAAGAATGACAGTGATGACAGGCAGTGTGGCATAGTGTTTTAAGTATGAGCCTTGGTTTCAGGGAGACCTGAACTCTCATTTCCTCTCTGACACATAATGTATGTGGGACCCTGGAGAAGTCACTTATTCTATGGAGGGGGGTGCCCCAAGCAACTCTTTAAATCATTAATGAGTTGCTGAAATACATTAGTAGAGGGGGTTTCCACATTGGAAATTCCCCTTACCAAAAGGGGAAACCTTAATAATGAAATCACACTGAGTCAAAAGCCAGGCTGCCTTGGTCATCCCAAAAACAACCCCCCAAAAAACCTATCCCTGGTATTGATGGATGGGCTGTTATTGAACTATTATTGAATTGGAGGATCTGTGAAGTTCATTTCAATTCGAAGGCTCCTTCTCTAACTCATTTTACAGATGAGGAAACTAAGGTAGATGGGGTTAAGTGACTTGTCCAGGGTCACACAGTAAGTGACTGAGGCTGGATTTGAATTCTAAGTATGAGGGGTGTATATGATGGGGAACATATTTTACCTGAAAGATGTGTAAGCTATGAATAGGGGGATATGGTAAAGGAGACTCAGAAAGTAGAATCACAGATCTAAGGTTGACCATTAGAGACCACCTCCCTCACTTGACAGATGAGGAAGCTGAGGCCTAGGGAAGTTAAGTGTCTTGTCCAAAGTCACACACAAACACAATAAGGATCAGAGGTGGGATTTGAACCCAGAGCCTCGACTCCAGAGTCAGTGCTCTTTCCACTGGGCCACACCTCCTTATTTTCATAGATTTAGATTGGGAAGCCTCTGTTCATTCCATACCCTCCCTTATTGCTTAGACTTTTTTTTAAGGGAGGAGTATTTGAAAGTGTAAACACAGTCATAGTGGTCCCTGATACTGCTAATGCCTTCCCTTTGAGATAATCTCTCGTTTACATGTGTATCTTGGATGTACATGGTGGTGTGCAGGTTGTCTCCCCATTTAGACTAGGAACTCCTTGAGGACAAGAGCTGTGTTTTTGCCTTTCTTTGTATTCCTGGTTGCCAGAGAACACTTTGTTATTGACTGCTTGTTGACTGACTCTTTTTGGACCTTGAGAAGTCCTTGTGGAGCTATTTTAGCCTTCTGAACCAAAACTATAAACTTCTTGAGAGGAGAAACTGGTTTTTTTGGTGCTGAGTTTGTATGTCCAGTCTGGCACTGTGCTCTCCATGTAAAAGTGGTTCATTAATACTTGTTGAATTGAATTAAAGAGTATAGTGCTTAAACTTTCCAGTGCTGGGCCACCAACACAGAGCTGGAAGTTGAGATAAAGTCAAGGTTAGATTTATTTCCTAGATATCCTTGATCAACCATTGACATCCCATGGTTTCTTCCCCTGTCTCTAGTCTATTACTGATGTCTCAGCTTCATCCCGACCCACCAGAGCCTACCCTGTCCACCCCTAGTTACTACAAAGATCCATCTGATCCCATCCCAAGCCTCCTAGAGCCCTATCCATTTGCTCATATCACTCACTGACCCCATAATAACTAACTCTTAATAGGATTGTCCACAATGACACCAAACCCCCACCTCATGCCATGTTGTTTCTTCTGAGTTCATACTGCAAGGTCTCATATAAATCATACTATCTTCTTTGACCACACACTGGCCCTCTGACCTTATTGACAACCTCTTAAGACCCCACACTTAATTTTCTTAATCCCATAAATTCTGTCCTACTACACAATGACCCTTTAGACTGAATACTGACTTCTAAAGGCCTAGATTGCTCTAGATCCCAAATTGAACTCCTGATCTGAAGACTCCACACTCACCCCTGTGCTCTTCATGGAAATGCTTCCCTGCTTCCAGATCCCCCAGATCCACATTCAGCTCTCCTAATATAAAGTGATTTTTGACTTCACACTGATCCTATATTGACTGCTAGGCCCTACTTTTGACAACTGACCCCATGTTTCTCCCTAAGACCTCTTTTTGTTAAACTCCTTGAGTCTTATCTTGACCTATCATATCCTACAGTGCTTCTACATTCTATCCTGTCATTTTTTAATATCCCCTCAATCCTTGAACCCTACACTGAATCCTAGACCTTATGAAGTAGTCCAGATCTCATATTGATCTTTTATCTGCCCTCTTTCATTTACCCTCTAACCCCCTGACCTTTTATTTGCCCCTGTGGTCCTCTTGAAGTGACCCTCTGACCCACCTATTGACCTCTGACCCACCATTTATCCTCTCCCACAGATCCTGGAACCACCCTTCTCACTGTATATTTACCTGATGCATCTCCCTCCCCCCATCTCTGACTCACCAATGAGCCCCTTCCACTAACCCAGGCCCTCTGTGTTCCAGGCTCTCCAAGTAGCCCGGCAGTTCCTGCTACAGCAAGCCTCAGGCCTGAGCTCTCCCGGGAACAATGACAACAAGCAATCCGCAGTACAGGTAAGGAAGACAGGTTGAATGTGGGTTGGTGTGGTAGGGAGGCATTGGTCAGGACGGGTCAAGGTAAACTCCAGGGAGCGGGGGAGGTACAGCCCTTGGGAGAACAGCTTGGACAGGAAGGAAGGGGAAATTGAATACCATAAACAGACTACAGCTGGAGCAACTTTGAGTCCCAGCTCCCTGCCCCCCTGCCAGGGTGGCCCTCACCTGGACAGCTCCTCACCGTGGTCCCTGGCAAAGGTATTTATCCCACCTAACTGCTTGAACTTGGTTCCATCTCTAGGCTGCCCATCTCTTTGTCTGTTTCTGCCTCTCCATGCCTCTGTCTCTTACAACATGTGTGTTTCTGTCTATCTCCCCAGATCTCTTAGTGTTTCAGTTGTCCTGTCTCCATGCCTGAATCTTTGCCTCTGTCCCTAATAATCTCTCTCTCTCTCTCTCTCTCTCTCTCTCTCTCTCTCTCTCTGTCTCTCTCTCTCTCTCTTTCTCCCCACCCCTCCCTCCACCCCCCAACTTGGTTCTCTGAAGCTGGTGTCTTTCTGTCTCTGTACCTCTGGGGCCTCTCCTGGTCTCTCCATATCCCTGTCTCTCTATGTGATGTCTCTCTGTCTCTTTTGTTTTCCTTTGCACAATCTGCTCCCCCCACCCCCCTTCAGCTTGTCGGTCCATCTGGCTGGTAGGGGGAGGGGAAAGGGGGTAGTGGTGGAAGGAAGCTCAGCCTTCTGTTTACTTTTTGTGTCACAAAGAACTTGGGAGAATTGCAGACATGAGTCAGGGATGGGTCATAACTCAGACAGCCCCCCCTTTCCCTTTTCCCTCCTCTCCCTCCCTCCCCTAACCCGCCTTGTGGTCCCCCTCCCTTCCTTCTCTCTGTGACCCCCTCCCCACAGCAGCTGGGGGAGGCTCTGAATAGGGGGAGAGGATTAAGCGGCTGCTTTGAAAGGAAGTTTATCTAAGAGAGGAAGGGTGAGAGTGATTCTGAGCAGGAGGGGATCTGGAATCTGGGCTAGGGGGAGGGGATGTGGAACAGTTGGGGGGCTGAGAAGGGGGAGAGTTGGGGAGAGGGGCCAGGGAGAGGACAGAGAAGGGCGGACTGAGGGCCTTACGGAGCGCGTGCGCGCGCGTTTGTGTGCGTGTGTGTATGTGTGTGTGTGCGTGTGTGCGCGCGTGTGTGTGTGCGTGTGCATGTGTGCGTGTGTGTGCGCGTGTGCGTGTGCGTGTGTGTGTGCGTGTGTGTTGGAGGGAAAGGGGGAGAATAATGAGAGATGGGGAGAAGGGGGCCAGCTCTGCAGTGGGAGCCTCGGAGTGGAGGGAGATGACGAGAAGGGTCTAGGGCTGAGCTGCGCCCCCATGTGGGAGGTTTGGCTCATTGGTAGTTTTTTCGGACATAATATTTGAAATAGTTTAGAGAAGTTTTATAGCTGCATAGAGATGTAAGACATCATCATAATAATCTAAGCCTTGACCACAGAGGCCAGAGCAGGGCTGGCAGAGAAGAAGTGGGTAGGATGAGGAGGAAATAACTTCGTAAACCAGCCATAATAATCAGCCAAAGGCCCTCCCACCCGAGATGTTGGCCACCGTGTGGTCTAGTAGAAAGGACACTGGATTTGGAATCAGAAAAACGAGCGAATGAACGAAAGAGCATTTACTAAGCACCTGCTGTATGCCAGCCACTTCTGCTAGGTTCTCGGGCCACAAAGACAAAGTAGAGACAGTCCATGCCCTCAAAGAGCCCCTGCAGCAGGCCTGGGCTTCCTGGTCGTTGAGTGAATGGGACGTGTGAAGCGTTGTCTGGGACTGGCCAGACTAGAGCAGCCCAGGTGAATCTGCACGCTCTCGCCGGTCAGCACACGTAACCCAGAGCAGAGCTCCAAAACCGAGTGGATCAGCTCCTTCAGGGAGGAGGGGAGTTCAGATCTTGGAGACTTCTTGGCAAGTCATTTGATCTCTGGGCCTCAGTTTTACCATTTGTAAAATGAGGAGTTTAAATGATGCTTGATACCCTTTAAAATTAGAAATCTACTATCTCATGATCCTCCCTGAAGGTAGAGAAAACAGAGGAGCCTTGGCTTTAGGTCTGGAATGAATGGATTGTTCCTCCATTCCTCCGTACAAACTCATCCTCAGGAAACATTCCCTCCTCTTCCCTTCCTCCCCCCCAATCTGTGGGGAACTCTTTTTGGGTATTACCCCATGAGGTGGAGGTTGCTAACTGGGAGAGGACAAGGGTAGATAAAGTTGAGCTTCAGCAGGAGGGATTACGGCAGGGGTGGAGAACTTGTGGCTCGGAGGCCATGTGTGATTCAGTCAAAAGGCTGAACTTAAGAAAGGGAGCATGCATTTATTAAGTACCTACTACATCCCTGACTCTGTCCTAAGTGCTTTACAAATGTTGTCTCATTCAGTAATGAATAATAGCAATTCTAGTCAGTCTGGACTTTGGGAGGAATCTTTGTAAGTGGAGGTAAAGATAGGGTTCTTTTCAGAACCTTTTCCCCTTCTTCCCTGAATCACATCTTCCAATAACTGAGAACAGAGCCCTAGTCTGGACCCCCCCTTGGGTTCTGAGGGAAGGTGGCCTCCAAGAATGGGAGAACATTCTGGAATGCTTATTTGAGTCAGGACCCTTAGACTTTACTCTCCCCTCTCATCATCTAGATGTTAATTTTCTCTGAAGAAATGAAGGAAGACCCCCCCCCCACTAATCTATTTTTCCCCCCTAAATCCTGACCCCAAAGGAAGGAGGTTCTGTCCAGGAAGTAAGGAAATCTGGAGACTTTCTGGGGAAATTGCTTTTCTTCTGAGCTCAGAAGCTGGTAGGGAGATGTGGGAAGGGTGAGAAGTGAAGGGGGGGGGGGAAGAGAACAGAGACTGCACTGAAGCGGAAAAGTGTATTTTGTTGATTTGAAACTTGAGTGAAATGGGTAATGAAGACAGATCGATGGCGGCCCTTTTCCTGCTCCACTGCCTGCCTCCCTCAGTTCCTTGGGCCTCCCCCACTCCTCCCTACTCCCAAGGGTTCCCTGAACATCTCTCCAGCCAAATTCAATTGAGTTCTCAAATTTGGTGTTAAATTTCTGACTCTGACCTAGGGAGGGGTGGTCAACATCTTTTGCCAGGACTTGGAGGGAATGAGGGACTTGGTGCTCAACCATTAAAGAGGTGGGGTTCAGTACCCTTGGGAGGACCCACTGTTTCCCAGCCTCAAATTCCCAGCAAGAAAGTCTTGGATCTTTTTCATTCCAGCAATTCAGAGTTTTCAACCACTCTCTTACCTTAGTCTCTCCCCCTTCAAGTTCAGGCCTGGTCCTCTGCTCCTCAGAGTAGAGAAAGCATAGTCATTCCTGGCACCTTGTATTTGGACACTCCTAATCATTTTCTGTCAGAACTCTCTCTCCATCCTTTTTCAGGGTCAAAGGAATCCTTATGTAGCTTTTAAGATTTGTAAAACACTGTTAACATGCATTATCTCATTAGATCCTCCCAGTAACACTGTGCGATAGGAGCTATTATTGTCATCCCTGTTTTACAGAAGAGGAAACGGAGGCACTTAGAGGTTAAGTGACTTGCCCAGGGTCACATAGCTGATATGTGCCTGTGATAGTATTTTAACCCAGGTTTTTAAACCAAAGATTACACACACACACACACACACACACACACACACACACACTCCCTTGTAACAAATACGTGCTGCTGAACAAAAGAAATCACTTAATTTAATCTGTCTTCTTGACTTTGTCTCACAGCAAGACATCTACTATCCACTAAATGTTCAGCTGAGGGTTTGGCTGCAGCCCCAAACCTGCATCAGTCTCATTCATCTGGGGGACCCCAGCCTGACATTAGCCTGTCCTGTCACTATTCTCTGATACCTCTCCCCTGAGTCTTTACCAGCCAAACCTCTCTCAGCGTAAATGATCTTTGGCTGGGAGAGAGAACTAGTGTCTGAGGGTGGGGGGGGGGGAGGGGGGAGGCAGGATAGTGGGGGGGATTCTTTGACTCTTAGCTTGGGGGCAGGGAGGAGAGGGTTTAGGGGAGGGGTGGCCTGTGACTCTTAGCCTTAGTAAGCATTTTGCTGGGCTGGCCCCTGGCCAGATGGTGACTCATTAACTTTGCTGAGCTCACTATTTGGCAGATGCCCATCCTGACACATCCCTAACCCAGGCCTCTGAAGCTGGGGGAGGAGACTGGGGGAAGCTGGAATCCAATTCTCATGAGACAGAGGAAGTGAGGCCCCTTGAGAAAGGAGTTAAGGTCAGGGATGTAGCCAGCTATTCCTTGGCATGGCCAAAGGCATCATGATGTCAGCTATGCCATTTTAGTGAGCAGCGCTAATCCCATGTAACTTCTTGGACCAAGAGAGAGGGGATTGGGTTCAGGCCCAGAGATTCAGTTGTCTTGATAAATTGAACCACAGATTCATAGATGCAGGGGATTTTAAGAGTAATCTCATCCATTCCTTTACCTCCAGACGAGACAGTCAAAGGGGGAGAGGGTTAGTCTCTTCTCTCTCTCTCTCTCTCTCTGGAAAACAGATCCCATAGCCTCTCACTTATTCTTCCTAATGACTCATACTTTTCATAGCCAGAAAGTTCTTTCTTGTGTCTGACCTCAGATTCTGCTGTTGTGGGCCAGTCTGTGTGTTCCACCCCCATCTTCCCAGAAGGAAGCATGGTGTAAATGGAAAGAATATTGGAATTAGAGTCACAAAATCCTAACTGCCTCTTTGGACAAGATATTCTCTCTGGGCATCAATCTTATCAGTAGTATGGTTCAGTGAGTGGAGCAAGTGATTAGGAATCCCAGGACCTGGGTTCAAATTTCACCTCTGTCACTTTATAATCTTAAACAAGTTACTTAAGTTTCCTCATCTGAAAAATAAAGGGATTGGGTTAGATGGCCTTGGAGTTTGCCTTGGGTTGTGACGCTGGGACTCTCTAACTCCAGATTGGACCCCTGGAAATGGAGCGCAACTTCTAGTGCTTCATAAATGCTTGCTGACTGAGTAATTGCCTCCTCAGGGCTAGGTAACCAACCTCTCTAGTTCTGAGTGTTTCCATTCAAGTACTAAACCATAGGGGTCAATAGTAGGTTATAGGGAAGACTACAAGTCAAAGAGACAGCTAGCACAAAGAATGGAGAATGAGTATCTGTAATGGGCTTAGAGGGAAGGGGTGACAGTGTCAGAGAAGAAAAAAATTCAGATCGAGGAAGTGAATGGAAAACTGCCTCGATCCACTGAGAGGGATTATACACGTAAGCTTACAGAGTTAGGAGGGACCTCAGGGGGCCATCCTGTTCAGCTCTTTCGTTTTCCAGATGCAGAATCTGGGGCTCTGAAAGGTGAGGTTATGTGTGGCATGGCCAGGATTCAAAGTCAGGTCCTCTGACTCCAAATCCAGCATTCTTCCTGCTGTCCTGTGCTAGCAGTTTCTTAGTTGTAAATTGGTCCCTCTTTCTCCCACCCCTAATCCTGACAAAGGTTGCCTCTCATTTCTCTAGATTCTATAGAGATTGAAAAGAGTATTACTAGGCATCTACTGTGTGCAGGACATCGATAGATTATTGGGTCTCATTTCTCCAGGTATCCCAGGGTCATAGAAGGCAAAGCTTGGGAGGTTAGGGATCCTAAAGAATTCTTCCTTTCTTCCTTCCTTCCTTCCTTCCTTCCTTCCTTCCTTCCTTCCTTCCTTCCTTCCTTCCTTCCTCCTTTCCTTCCTTTCTTCCTTCCCTCCCTTACTCCTTTCTTTTCTTTCTCTTCTTCCCTCCCTCCTTTCTACCTTTCTTCCTCCCTCTCCTTTCTTCCCCTATCTTTCCTTTTTTCTTCCTCCTTCCCTCCTCCCTCTTTCTCTCTTTCCTTCTGACTGCTTCCAAAACTTTTAATTAATATTTTTTGTTTTTAATCACCTTCATTTCCTAATGAAAGATAAAGGTGGGGGGAAGCCATTGAGCAAAGTGAACAATGCATTAATCGAATCTGACTATGTATGCTGTGATCCACACCCATAGTCCCCCACCACTACAAAGAAGAGAGAGATGTATTCTTGTATCTTTTCTATAGACCAAGCTTGGTCATTATAATTATAAAGCATTGTTTCCATTTTTGTTGTTCTTTCCATTTCCATTGTTGTTGTCATTGTACATATTGTTTTCCTGTTTCTGCTTATTTGACTTTGTATCAGTTTATTTAAGTGTTCCTACACCTTTGTGAATTTCATAGTCATTGTTGCTTACTAGGCATTCATAATCGTAGTCTTGTATCACAGTTTGTTTAGCTATTCCTTCATCAGTCAGCATCTAATTTGTTTCCAATTTTTTGCTACTATAAAAAAGTGTTTCTATAAATGTTTGAGTGTATGTTGGACTTTACTTTCTATCTTTGACCCCCTTGGGGCTTATTCCTATGGTAAGAGTCAAAGGGCACAGACATAGTCATCATTAAAAAAAATCCAACATAACTTCAAATATCTTTCCAGAATTTAAACCAGTCCTATTTTCATCAGTAGTATATTAACATGCCTGTCTTCAAGGGTCAAAGAGTATAAAATAAGGGAATAGTCGATGTTCTAGGGGTCCACAGCCCCTACAACGACTCTTTCCATATTTTTATATCTTTGACTCTTGAAAGTCTTTTTACAATCCCAGACTGGTGAATTTAGAACTGGAAGAGACCACAGTGATATTTTTGGTACAGCCTCTTCATTTTCCAGCTGAGGCTCAGAGAGGGGGAGAGATTTATCTAAGGTCACACAGGATAGTTAGTGGTGTTACTGGGGTTTTGAACTTAAGTCTATTGACTGCAACCCAGGATTTCTCTTTCCACCCTCTTTCCTAACTTATTAATTATAGTACTCAGAAAACAATAGAAACTTTCTTTGTTGATTGAAAATCTTTTAGGTCAGGTCCCAACACTTGAAGGAAAAATAAATATTCTCTCTCTCCCTCCCTCTCTTTCTCTCCCCTTCTCCCTTTTCTTCTCCTTTCCTCTCCCCTCCCTCCTTCCCTCTGTCTCTGTCTCTATCTCTTTCCCTGCCTCTCCCTCCCTCTTCCTCTTTCTCTCTCCTTCCCTCCCATCCTCCCCCTTCTCCCTCCCAACCTTAGTAACCAAGAACAAAAACAAATATTCAGATAAACAAAGAAAATGATCCATACATAAAACCAAAAACTCAAAATTATTTTCAATTTGTTCAAATCAATGTCTATATTAACTTGAGCAAAATTAGAACAAAAATGTCCTGTTTGCTTCCCTGTCTGCTGATCTTTATTCTTTTGTGTGGATTTGTGGTTTTGTTTTCCCAATTTTGTTGCTGATCAGGAATTCTCATCTGGAGGGGAGGGGAGAATGGAGGGAGGCAAAACTTCAGAAGAGAGATATATAAGGAGCCAAGGACAGAGCCTGGAAGTTGTTTGGTTTACTATGTTTGTTTGTTTATTTTTGAACAAGCCCCTGGAAGCCTCTCCACCCTCCCATAGCCCCAGTTTTTTCCATTTGCCTCTTTCTTCAAAAAGTGGAGTTCAGTGAAGAAAAACAATTCTTATTAATGAGGATTCTGTAGTTGATTTCCCTTTAATCCAGGTTTTATTGTAGTTGGGGAGATGAGAATATATGCATAAAAACAGCGAAGACAGCCAAATGCTACAGGAATTTAGAGGAGGGTAAGACTGGCCAGGCTGGGGCTGTCTGTCACGGAGGAGAAACAATTGCATCTGGGCCGCAAAGGCAGTTGGGGTAGAATTCAAAGTGGTTGATGAGAGAGAGGAGAGTGAAACTCCAGGCCACGAAAAACTAGTGTACCATGGAGTAGAAGGAACCCTGAATGCCAAGTTAGAAAAATCTGGGTTAAAATCCCACCTCTGAGGCTTCTTGAGAGACTTTGGGCAAAGCACTGCCCTTCTCTGGGCCTCAGTTTCCTCCTGTTTCAAACGAAAGTTAGATGTTCTCTAACCTTCCTTTGAGCACTATGGCCTATCTACCTGTGCCTTGGGCTTTCAGACCTCAGGGTCTCCAAACTCTCCGCAGTCCCCTCCAGGGCTCAAGTGAGGAAAAGCTAAATGTGCTGAAAACTAAAGGAGGGAGCTAAGCATGGAGGAAGTGACTGAGTAGTGAGTTGCCCTGTAGGAGTATTGGGCCCATCTGTCCACCCAATTTTCTGTTTCTTTTTATCCTAGGTACTTTCAAACCCAGATGCCTTTGGAGGTGGGGTGGGGTCTCTATGAAGTAGAGTACTTGTCTGTGTCTGTGCATGCATATGCCAATAGGGATTTGGAATCAGAGGACCTAGGCTGGAATTTCAACTTTTGTTATTTACTACCCATGTGACATTGGACAAGTCCCCTCTTTGGGACTCAGTTTCCTCCCTTGTAAAGGCAGGACAATAATACTTTACTGGGCAACTAGGTAGTGAAGTCAGGAAGTCTCCTTAGTTCAAATCCGGCCCCAGACACTTATTAGCTAAGTGACTGTGGGCAAGTCACTTATCTCAGTTTCTTCATTTGTAAAATGAACTGGAGAAGGAACTGGTGAACTACTCCAGTACCTCTGCCAAGAAAGCCCCAAATGAGTTTATGAACATGACTGAATAACAAATTCTTTTACTGTCTTCCTTACAGAGTTGTTGAGATGAAAGTGATTTGTAAACTGTAAAATCTAACATAAATGAGAGTGGTTGTTCTTCTTAAGCAGGCTGGGTCATACATTTAAACCCCACTGTGGGCCTGCAAGTTCCATAGCCACTGATTTTATCACTAACTCTGCCTAGCTAAGGCTATAGTATAATATGATAATATTATGTATTAATAGTAATAAAATATATAACTCACATAACTCATGTTGTAGCTTTTAAAGTGCTTCCTTCCTAGCAACCCTGAGAGGTAGAACTTAAAAATATTACTATATTCTTATAATATATTTTTTCCAGCTGAGGAAACTGAGGTCCAGAGAGGCTAAGAAATGTGCCTAGAATCATACTGCTACTAAATGCCAGAGCTGGGATTTGAGCCCAGGTTTCTCTGCTGCCTCTGAGAGAGTGAGGATGACTCCATTCAGCCCATCCCTGCCATTAAAAACCCAAAGTAGCACCTAGGTCCTGTTGGCCATGGAGTCATTCTCTCCATGGTCGCCCATGGGCACCTAAGCATTGGTATCCAT
Organism: Bettongia penicillata ogilbyi; assembly: GCA_023548195.1. Classification (NCBI taxonomy): domain Eukaryota; kingdom Metazoa; phylum Chordata; class Mammalia; order Diprotodontia; family Potoroidae; genus Bettongia; species Bettongia penicillata. The sequence continues at coordinate 1,914,235 of JAJHZJ010000089.1, forward strand.
CAGCATCCTCTCAAACAAGCTCAGTGTGAATCAACAGATGACACAGCAGCCAAAAATGGTATTGCTGACCTCAGCTGCATTAATTGAGGCACAGAGTCTAATATTAAGGAGCTGATAGTCCCTTCGGTCAGACAGCTTTTGGAATATTGGGTTCTCTGTGCCACATGTTAGGAAGAACATTGACAAGGTAGGAGAGGCTGGTGACTTGAATGTCAGGGGGATTGGAAACAAGGCCCAGATGAGACTCAGTTGAAGGAATGGGTGATGTTTAACACAGAGAAGAGAAGACAGTACAGGTCAGAAAGAAGGGGCCATGATCATTGTCTTCAAGTATTGGGAGAGAGGGATTGAATTTCTACTTGACTCCAGAGATCAATGAGTAGATGCTAGAGAGCGGAGGATGCTAGCTTGATGAAAGGAAAGTTTTCTTTCCTAACTTGGTCCCTTCCTACCTTTCCAGGCTTCTCATATCTTGCTTAACCCTCTTTGTAAACTCAACAATCCAGCAAGTAGCTGTTGAGTGCACACTACATTTCCCATCCCCAGGCCTTTGCAGTGACTGTCTCCCATTCCTGGAATGCCCACTTTCCACAAGAGGCCCTTCCTGCTCCCCCTCCCCCTTCACTCTGAGCTTACCTCCCATTTCACCACGTAGCCATTGGTTGTGCAGAGTTGTTGGCACATCGTCTCCCTCGTTAAAATGGGAGCTCCCAGAGGCCATAGGCACTGTGTTTTTAGCTTCTGACTTCAGGACCGGCACTCTATCCACTGCACCACCCAGCTTACAATCTAATGGAGAAAACATAAAACCAATATATACAAAGCAAGCTATGTACAGGATAATTAGGAAATAATTAACAGAGGGAGGGCATAGGAGTTAAGAAGGGTTCAGGAAGGTTTCCTGTAGAAGGTGGAATTTTAGTTGGGACTTAAAAGGAAACCAGGAGCTCCGTAATTAGAACAGAGTAGGGAGTATTTTTTTTAGGCCTGGGAGATAGCCAGAGAGAATGCTGAGAGCTAAGACATGGAGTGTCATGTTTGTGAAACAACCCGGCAGACCTGTGTTACTGGATAGTGAGTGTTGGGGAGTAAGGTACCATTGGAATGTAAGGTCCCTGAGGGCAGGGATTGTCTTCAGCCTTTCTTTGTATCACTGATGCTTCGCACTGTGACTGGCACACACGTAGTAGTCTTGTAGATTAAATAAATAAATAGTGGAAGCTTGTGGACTGAGAGGATTCTTGTTCAGGTATGGTTGGCCGATTTGGTCTCTGAGGCTATTCCGTTTCTGGGGTCTGTGTTTTGGGGTATGGAATGCCTACCTGGAGAACAGGAACGAGAAAGGCCTGGAGAATGCCGAGTGGAGACAGTGTTTGACCCTAGATGGTGTCTTTCCCCCAACCCTGCCCCTAGGTGCCAGTGTCTGTGGCCATGATGTCCCCTCAGATGATCACCCCCCAGCAGATGCAGCAGATCCTGTCACCACCTCAGCTCCAGGCCCTGCTGCAGCAACAACAGGCCATCATGCTTCAACAGGTGAGACCCTGCCTCTCCCCAGCCTCTTTGCCCTCTCTCCTCATTTCTCACTGCCTTGACATTCCACAAGTGCAGGGCTGTTACTGAGTGGACAGATTAAGACATGGCACCAAGAGGCCCACCTTCTTCACCTTCCTCCTGATGGTCTTCCCTTACCACCCTCAGGCCTGCTCTCTTGCCTCTGGTTCTTGTTTGCTACTAATGCCGACAAGAGCCCCCAGCTCCAGTGGAGGGTGGGGCTTGGGAGGGTGACAGAAACCAGTTTGACAGTCAGGGAAACTGCTCAGGCTAGACAGGCCTGCATTCTTCCAGAACATCTGGGTGCAGGTCAGAGGTCATTTTTTCTTTCTTTCTTTGTTACTTACACTCTACTCCCTAGTCCCCTGGGGATTCCTGAGGTGCCAGTCCTACCCCCCATCTCCAGAGCTCTGGGCCTAAGTGGGAAAACAATTCCTACTCTCTGACCTGTACTGATCTCCCTTCCACCCCTGCAGGGCTGGGACAAAGGATTTAAGAACCCAGCTTCAGCCATATCATCTATCCTCTAAGAGGTCCAGAGGCTGAGGGAAGGACCATGCCCTCCCTTTATGAAGAATCCTTTTTTCTGGTGATTGACACTGGACACCAAGTCTGTGCTCTTGCCAACCTCTTCTCTTCTTGCTCTGCCACATTCCCCAAAAATAGTTCTCAGCAGGCAGGGTCACAGGATTGGAGCTGAGACCTAGAGACTGATGGCAAGGCCCTCCCAAGTCATTTTAGTCTGACCCCTTCCTTTGACACGTGAGGAAGCAGGGGCCTTGCTGACTTGCTGTAGATTATTCAGGTAGTAAGTACCAGAGATGAGTTTTAAACCCAGGTCCTCTGAGCACAGTCCATGCTTTCTCTCTGAGAAAGGGTCTGCCGGCTTGGGTCCGGTTTACCAAGCAAGTTGGATTCAATTTCCCACCCAGCTTTAGGGGCGAGAAGAATCCCCCTTTGGGGCATGGGGTGCACGGAGACTTGGGTTTGTTTGTTCATTTGCTTTTCCTTCCCTCTCTGATCCATTGCCACCTTTCCCCTACACCCCAGTTACAGGAATATTACAAGAAACAGCAAGAGCAGCTTCATTTACAGCTCCTCACCCAGCAGCAAGCTGGGAAACAGCCGCCCAAAGAGGTAAGAAGCTTGGGGAGGCACTGCAGCCTGGGCCCTGTACCCCATCTCTGCTCCCACTCCCCCACATAACTACCTCCAGCCCTTCCTAGGAAGTGGGGGGGGGCCTGTGGGCGGAGAGCATTTATTAAGCTCCAGTGTTCCAAGAACCATTGGTATCTCATTTTATCCTCATAACAACCCTGGCAGGGAGGTACTATATATAATACATGTTATTATTATCTTCATTTTAAAACTGAGGCAACTGAGGCAGAGATTAAGTGACTTGTTAGGATCACACAGAAAAAGTTAACAATGGTAAATAGTTAAATATCTATAGCACCTACTATGTGCCAGGACTATGCTAAGCTCTTTACAGTTATTCCCTGATTTGATGCTCACAACAACCTGGTGAGGAGATATTATTATTATTATTCCCATTTTACAGTTGAGAAAACAGAGGCAAGCAGAGCTTGAGTGACTTGTCCAGGATCATATGGCTAAGAAGCATCTGGGGCCATGTTTTGACAGTGATGATGATGATAGCTAACATTTTTACAGTGCCTACTATGTGCCAGACACTATGCTAAGTGCTTTACAACTCTTATCTCATTTAATCCTCACAACAATCCTGGGAGATAAGTGCGATTACTATCCCCATTTTGCAGTTGGGTAAACTGAGGCAGGTGGAGGATGAGTGACTTGTCCAGGGTCACATACCTAGTAAGTATCTGAGGCTGTATTTGAACTCAGGTCTTCCTGACTTCAGGCTCTTTCTCCTGTGCCACCTAGGTGTCTTAGTTGGTGATCAATTTTTCTCCATGCTGCTCAATCCCTCTTTCTTTCCTCCTATTCTATGTGCAATCTTTTCCCCAGGCCATCATTTGATTAGTTGGATTCCCTTTTACCATATGGGACAATGGTGTGGGAACTCAGCTGTGAGTGTGTAGCTTGAGCCATGTATGCATGCCTATAGTTATACATGTATAAGTTTCCTGGAGGTGTGTATATGTGTGTGTGCCTTCCTGTGCCTCAAATTTCTCTATTATTTTTTAAATAGATTTTTACAGATATCTTTTTAAAAATCACCCCTATTTCTCATCATATACCTCTTGAGAGCCATTCATTAAAACAAAGAATTTTTTTTTTTAAGATCAAGCAGAGAAAAGAAAAATTTCAAAACAGTTCAACACATAGAAAAATATCTGGCATTATAACCAATGGTCCACACTTATGTACTACTACTCTTTACCTCCTGGCCCCTACCCCTCCACAAAAGATTGGGGTGGAGGAAAGTCTCAAATCTCTCCTTTAGGGCCAACAATGCTTCTTACACTTTTACAATATTCCTTTCATTCTCTTTAAGTCTCTCCTGTGGATCTCAGCACCATGGCTGTCTATTCATCAGCTTCCCAACTGCCAAGTTCCCTCCATCCTTCAGTCTTCCTTCTGCTTGTCTCATCTCTCTGCCTCTCATGGCCTTCTGAATTCCCCCAACCCAAAGCCTGCCCACCCTATGTAAGCCACACTTTTCTTCTATGCCCCTCCTGAAAGCTCTTGTTCTGTGTCTAGAACAACCTCCTTCCTCCCATATTGGGGAAAAAATGACAGTTCCGAACAGCCCCCTCCAATGGAGTCTTCTATGATTGGAACCAAAGGTTCACCAACATACCAGGACAATTGGTGTCTTCTTTTGTTCCCTCAACTCACTCTTACAATTGCTGTACTATCTCTAGTATCTCCTCTCCATTACTCTGGTCAGCCAGCATGGTGTTATGGACACTAGTCATAGAGTCAGGAATGCCTGGATTCAAATCCTGCCTCAGAGATTTACTAGCTGTGTGACCTAGGACAAATCATTTAACAACTCCATATCAACATTTTCTTAACTACAAAATGAGGGAACTGCATTTGATGACTTCTAAGGGTTTTCCCAGCTCTGAAAGAATGATTTATTAAATGCTTACTATGTGTAAGGACACTGTGCTAACTGCTAAGATACAAATAGAAAAGTAAGACAATTCCTGCTTTCAGAAAGCTTATGCTCTAAATGGGGACATTATAAATCTGTGATCCTATATTTTGTTTCCCCACTTAACTAGTAAGCCCCAAACATACATCATTGCAAACTCCTGGGACAGACATGGCCCTGGAGGGCTCCGTGAGTAGTGGCTGACTGACTGACTTGTCTCTGCCTGTGTGTGTGACTGAATGGCCCTGCTGGAATCTGTGTGTCCTCCTGGGTGGAAAGCTGAGCTATTGTGTGTGGGTGTGACTAGGTGTATGTACTGAATAAAGGTAAGGAGGGAAGGGAAAAGTTGGTGGGACAGAAATGATACGCTTCACTTCTGGCCCCAGCAAGTTATCTGTCACAAGAGGTTACTGTGGTCAGTTGTTCCATGCAGACATGCCTATGTATATGTGATTGTGTGTGTGGTGGTATATTGAAACGATTAAATATGTTATTGTGGGGTTTATCTTGCCTGCTTGTGACCTCCTGTCCTCCTTGGGGAGCCCCTAGATTCTGGAGAAAAATTTTTTCTGATTATACATAGGAGATAAAAGGGACATTGTCAAACAGCAGTGAATCCAGCAAAGGGTGATGAGGCCAGGGAGTGGTCCGGAAACCACATTGTAACGGGAATAGCTTAATGCATTGAATATGTTTAGTCTGGAGGGTTTGGGAAGAGGGGTGAGGAGTGGGACATGTTTGCTGTCTTTAAGTATTTAAAGGCCTGTTATATGAAAGGGAGAATAAACTTATTCTTGGAAACTCCAAGAGATAAGATAAGTACCAAAGGGTGGAAGTTACAAGAAGCAAGATTTGGGCTCAATATAAGGAGAACTTTCCAAATAATTAGAGTTATCTAAATATGGAATGTGCTGCCTTAAGAGGGAGTAAGCTTCTAGTTTGGATCTCTACTCAAGCAGAGACTCTAAGACCAGGGATGCTGTAGAAGAGACTGCTGAAATTTAATTGCCTAGATGATCTTCTGATTCTAAGTTTGGTGATTCAGTAAGAGGAAAAAAGTAGTGCCAATAGGAATAGATTTGGAGAACACAGAGAACCTTATTACCTTCCTTACCAACATTGGCCTTAACGTCTTGAGGCCTGTTTCCTTATCTGAAAACATGGGGATTGGAATAGGTGATGTCTAAGGTCTATTCCTTTTCTTGAGAGGAGAAGGCGGGGGGAGAGAAAGGAGAAGAAAGATCAGAAGAAAAGAAAGCAGTGGAAAGGAAGGAAGGGAGGAGCCAACAGGAGAGAATAGAGAGAAAGAGGCAATAGAGAAGAAATTGAGAGAATTGGCAGAGGGACAGGAGAAAGGAGCAGAGCTGTCTCTCTTCTCAGCACTGCCCCATGGACCAACGGCTTGTTCAAAAGCTGGGGCTATTAGAGGAAAGAGAAGAGGGTGGGTGATATCTTAAGTCAGTTGAGTTGTGTTCTAGGCCAGAGTGGCACCCAGAGCCTTCTGATGGGCTGGTGGAGGAGGGATTCACTTTAGTGAATAGAAAGGGGTATGTCCCCTGGGAAGGAAGACATGGGAAGTGGTAAAGGGCAGGGAGGGCCCAACTCCAGTGAGGAAAGACCTGATTCAGCATTTCTCCCTTTCCCTTCCCTGGAACCAGGCACTTGGGAACAAGCAGCTGGCCTTCCAACAACAGCTCCTCCAGATGCAGCAGCTGCAACAGCAGCACCTGCTGAACCTGCAGAGGCAGGGTCTGGTCAGTCTACAGCCCAGCCAGGCAACGGGACCCCTCCAAACTCTCCCACAGGGTGAGTGAGTCTTGTAGCATCCATGTACCTCCTGTGCTCTCCCAGGCCCAGAATGAGACTCCAGAGCCCTTACCTTGAGGTCCTGAAAGCCTGCTATCTGTTGGGTCTAGACTGAACCTTCCACGTTTCCACGCCTTGGACTCCTGTGGTGACCCCACATTCCTAGGACCCACACTGAAGGTTCTCCTCCAGGGCTCCTGGGAAGAGAATCCCAACTTTCAGTTCTAGAAGGTTAGGTGTCTCCTGTGCTGTCCCAAAAGGGTTAAGGGTGGGGAGGGATCTCTATCTGGCCCTGTTCTCTGCAGCCGTGTGCCCATCCGACCTACCCCAGCTGTGGAAGGGAGATGGGGCAGCTGCCCAGCCAGCTGAAGACAGCGTGAAGCAGGAGGGGCTGGACCTCACCACAGCAGCAGCCACCACTACCTCGTTTGCTCCCCCTAAGGTCTCACCCCCCCTCTCCCACCACACCCTACCCAATGGGCAACCCACTGTGCTCACACCTCGACGAGACAGGTACCTTCGGAGAGGGGACCTGAGAGGAAGCCTCTGGGGTGGGTGACTCTGGGAGGTCCACTGTAAATAGTTCAGATCTGACTCTTGAACAATGGAGTTTTTAAACTGGGATTGAAATAAAATTGGGTCTAGGGGTTGATTGTGGGGATCAGTACTCCTGGAGGGCTGACCGGTGGATCCAAGGAAAACGGAGAAAAGGGGTAGCTGGGGCCAAATTGGACCAAAGGATGTTGTGGTCAGCAACAGGGGCCCCTGCCAACTGTTCAAGGTCCATGGCCGCCTATCTTCCTTCCCTTCCCAGCTCCTCACATGAGGACACCCCTGGCTCCCATCCCTTGTACGGTCATGGGGAGTGCAAGTGGCCAGGCTGTGAGACCCTTTGTGAAGACCTGGGGCAATTTATCAAGTAGGTGCCCACCTGCCCCCATCTCTTCTCCTCTGGCCCCTCCCCCTTTCCCTCCCTCTCACCTCTTTAACTCTCTACTCCTTACCTGCACTTCCCTGCCCCCTGACCACCATAGTTAACCTCAGCTCCCCTCACACTATAATTGCCACCATCCTCCCTTCTCCTTTGAAACTCAAGTCCTGGACAGGCCCGCAGTCACTGAATCTGTGAATTTGCTCCCTGTTTTGGGGGTGAAGGGAGTATTGAGATGTGTGGGTGTGAGTGTGAGTGGATGCTCAGTCCAGGCACACAGCTGTCTTGCCTGGGCACCCCTCCAGTCATTACTAGCCCCTGTAAGCAGCTCCTGTGGGAACTAAAGCAACTCTTCCCCCTCCTAGGGAGATACAGAGCAGGTTGAGGGGTGAGCAGGGAACAGTGTCCAGTTCTTATATTCTTCCAGTCTCCCCAGTCAAGGGGCAGAAGGAAACTGACAACAGAGTGATGGGGCCTGGAAGGGGCAGGTGGACAGGTAGGCAGGGGGGTGGACAGGCAGTTGGCAATGCCACAGTGATGCCAGGCTCTGTCACTGACTGATTGACTCTGCTGTCTCTCAGCCCCTTGCAGCATCAGGGTCAAACAAATTGTTTTCACGCTTCGTCAGAGGTTTACTTAATTAGTTCATTTGCAATTAGATCTCTCTGTAGCTGGGATTTTAGCAAAGACATCAAAGGAAACTGACTAGGAGGATGCTGCTTCTATCTTCCCCTTCTTCTGGTTTGACCACCTTCTCTGTTTCCCCCACCCCCACTCCTGTCTTTGTGTGTGAGGGGATTGAAGATATTTTAGGGAAGGCAGATGGGGGAGAACTGTCAGGGTGATTGGGTAGCATATCCTATGTGAAGCCTGAGTCTAAACCTTCCCTTCTTTCCCCCCACGAAGACACCTCAATACAGAACATGCACTTGATGACAGAAGCACAGCCCAGTGCCGGGTCCAGATGCAGGTTGTCCAGCAGTTGGAGATACAGGTGTGGTCCTCTGTGTGTATATGTAGAATGCTAATTGGGTCCCACTCACCCTCTCCCTAGCACCAGTTTCACCTTTCCATGGGGCCTACTGGACTCAACCATGTGTTCATGTAGCCAAAGTGATCTCTTTACCTTGTCTAACTTCTCCTGGTTATCCTGGATGGGGGAGCTGAACTCTAGAAAGGGTAGGTTGTAGGCTTGAGAAGGTGGTCTGGATCTTGCCCTAGGAGGACCAGAAGTAGCACAGTTAGTATGTCCAACATAACTAGCAATCCTCTTGGCAGATGGGTTCTACTGGAGTTGGGAGACAAGATGTGCTCAGTTTTCCAGTGGGTTGTCTTAAGCAAAGGTTGTTGCAAAAAAAAGGTTCTGGCAAAGTCAGAATGAGGTACATGAAGAGATCATAGAGAAGATAGTAGCCTGAACTGCAGATACCCCAAGGGACAGATCCGGGGAACCAATCAATCAATGAGAGGATTAATCTGTCAGCAAATATGTATGCAGAATCAGCTTCCTACTAGACTACTCATTCCTTAAACCACATCTTTGTGGTATATACATCTCTGTGGTGTTCACAGGGCCTGGCTGAAGGCCTTGATGTAACAGATGCTCAGTAAATATTTGTTGGGTAAATCAGTCAGCCAATAAGCATTATGAATAAATGCTAAATTCCAAGTGGGTTGAACAGCATGAACAAAGGTGGGCAACCCTGGTGTGAGGTCAAGCAGCTGAGGAGACATGTTTGTCATCCTTTCTCCCCTCTCCTCTTCCCTTTCCCTTTGAGATAGAGGATTGAGGAAGGATGGTGATGGATGCTGATGAAAGGGGAGAGGGATAAACCCTGAAAAGACCCTGAAACCCAGGCTTTCTATCCAACCTTCTCTCTCTCCTTACAGCTAGCCAAGGAGAGTGAGCGACTTCAGGCAATGATGGCCCATTTGCACATGAGGCCTTCAGAACCCAAGCCCTTTAGCCAGCCGGTGAGATGGCCCATGCCTCATATACCCCCTGCTCTCTCTAGTCCCTATGATCTCTTATACCTTCCAAGAACCCTCTAGGACCTCCCAGATATTTTCCTCAGCCATGTCTTTAATCCCTCTCCCTGGACCTTGCCCCCATATCTTAGACCCTTGTGGTTCAGATCTATTCCCCTCAGAATCCTTCCCTTCAGAAACTAACTCCCTTTGAACATTGCTGTCTCCCTTCCCCACTTGTTCCTTTCCTCATTGATTGAAATTCACCCTCCGCCAGTCCGACTGAGAGAGTAGAGAAGACATTGAAATCCAAGGAGATAGGCTCTGCTCATACCTGCCGCCTTTCTTAGCTCTGCTGTCATCACCCTTTCCATTTTTCATAGCTGAACCTGGTGTCAGGCTCCTCACTCTCCAAGGTGACTGTCTCAGCAGCTGATTCGTTCCCGGATGGCCTCGCACACCCCCCCACCTCAGCTGCCGCCCCTGTTACTCCCTTACGTCCCCCTGGCCTCAGCTCTGCTACTCTGCACAGTGGAGGCCCTGCCCGAAGGAGGAGTAGTGACAAGTTCTGCACCCCCATCTCCTCTGGTGAGGGGGGGAGGTGGGAGCAGGAGGACCACAGAAGGGAGGCATTGTGCTTTAGGGGAGGGGGCTTCCTTGGGCCCCAGGTCTGGCCCTCCTTATATCCCTCATCTCTCTCCCCCAGAACTGGCCCAGAATCATGAGTTCTACAAGAATGCAGATGTCCGACCTCCCTTTACCTATGCATCCCTCATCCGACAGGTGAGCTTCTCAGGGAAGAAGGTGAAGGTGCTGGGGTAAGAGAATTCGTGAAAAGACCTCCCTTCTGTTCTCATTCCTGTCCCCCAAATCTACCTCCAGTTGCCTATTGCCTATGAAGGTCTTCCTTCTCCTTTCCTACTATCTAAATCCTACCCAGCCTCTCTCCCTTCCTCCTCTTGCTCTCTCCCCCCTTCCCTTCATCCACTATATGTACTCATGCAGACAGAGTTAATGATTCCTGGGTCATTAGCAGAACTGATTAGCCAGCCATAACACTTATCATATGATAGAGCCAGAATCATGGCCCAGAATCATGAGTTCTACAAGAATGCAGATGTCCGACCTCCCTTTACCTATGCATCCCTCATCCGACAGGTGAGCTTCTCAGGGAAGAAGGTGAAGGTGCTGGGGTAAGAGAATTCGTGAAAAGACCTCCCTTCTGTTCTCATTCCTGTCCCCCAAATCTACCTCCAGTTGCCTATTGCCTATGAAGGTCTTCCTTCTCCTTTCCTACTATCTAAATCCTACCCAGCCTCCCTCCTTTGGACATTGAGAGCATTCATTGTCTCATCCATTTACTCCCTATCCCTTTAGGATCAGGGAAAGTGACTCATCCTTTTCCTATCTCTCTCACACATGTATGTACCCATGCACATGGATTCTCCTACAGCTTATAGTGTACATTGTAAATATGTACACAGTCTCATATATGGCACATCCAGTCCCACATTCAGTTTCTCACAGATATAACTTCTCTCACCGTTATGCACCACACATACACACATACACATACACACATCCATTCTCTCTTATTGCACATACATATAACTCATACCTATTTCCTTAGACATATATATATATATATATATATCCACTTACACTCCCACATATAATCACACTTTGTCTTTCTTACACAGACACACACCTTTACTCTCTCCTCTCATACCCATGCTTACGCACATATGCATATACATACTCACATATAGAATCTTTGGTCACAGGATCTCATATACATATAAGTATGTATGTATGTATGTATGTATGTATGTATGGAAGGAGGGAGGGAGCAAGACAGGAAAAGGAGAGAGACAGACAGACCTATAAGAGACCTAAGAGGTTCAATTCAATTCCTTCATTTTACAGATGAGGAAGCTGGGTCCCATGTTGGGGAAAGTCCCTTATCCAAGATAATAAGGAGGGATTCAAGAAAGAGCAAAGATTCACATCCACTTCTATGATTTCAAATCTAATACTCTTTCTTTTTTAGAAATTTTTAATTTTTATTTACTTAAAATTTGACAAACAACACACACAAACATTCCCATGCCCAAAGAAGAACTGATAACGAGGATTGCCTATGAAACCATGAGTCTCTATTATATAGTTTTTTAAGCATAAAATAAATTCAATACAGTTTCAAAGCTATCTTGCTTTTCTATACCTTCCTCCAAACTTTCTTCTCTTGCTTGTAAATTAATTTTAAAATGTTTCAACAGCCTTCACTTTATTCTTTTCTTTTCAGCATTATTTATTACTAAACTCCCTCTTCCCCCAACCCCCCTACCCATTTTTTAAAGACTTCCTTTGTAACAAATAAGTATAGTCAAACAAAACAAATCCACACATTGGCCATGTCCAAAAATGTATATCTCATTCTTCACCTCTAGTCCCACACCTGCTAGAAATACATAGATATGAGAACTTTTCATCTTCCTTTGACTTCTGGTTATATTGTTGGTTCAAAGGATATGCACAGTTTAGTGACCTTTTGGTATTGTTTCAAATTGCTTTCCAGAAATGCTGCACCAATACATAGCCCCAGCAACAGTGTGGTATTGTGTCTATCCTCCCATATCCAGCGCTCTTTCTGCTCCTATCCATGTTCTTTGTATTACACATTATCTTTTTTTTTTATCTCTCTATGTCTCTGTTACTGTCACCACCTCTGTCTTCCTCCTCCTCCTCCCTCTCTTTCTCCTTCTCTCCCTTCCTCCTCTTGCTCTCTCCCCCCTTCCCTTCATCCACTATATGTACTCATGCAGACAGAGTTAATGATTCCTGGGTCATTAGCAGAACTGATTAGCCAGCCATAACACTTATCATATGATAGAGCCAGCTTGATGGTACAGTGGATGGAATAATGGAAGGATTCAGGAAGACCTGAGTTCAATTCTGACCTCATCCACGAACTAGCTGTATGACCTTGGGCAAGTCACTTCACCCTGTTTGCCTCAATTTTCTTATCTGTAAAATGAGAAGTAAATGGCAAACCACTTCAGTATCTTTGCCAAGAAAACCCTGAATGGGGTCACAAAGAGTAGAACATGATTGAAACAACTCAACAACAAAAATTGTGGGCCCCAGGGACAGTCGGAATCCCAGAAAAGACAATGCAGCACTACTGATGTCCTCTCCCTAGAGGAAAGTTAACCCCTTTGACCTCTGCTTCCCTTGCAGGCCATCCTGGAGACCCCTGACAGGCAGCTTACTCTGAATGAAATCTACAACTGGTTCACCAGGATGTTTGCCTATTTCCGGAGGAATACAGCCACCTGGAAGGTGAGACAGTGACCTTGCCCTGCCTCTCCTCATCTTCCTAAGGGCCCCCAACTAATATGGCAGACTCTCCCCTAGATTCCCGTGTAGGATAGGAGATTCCTGTAGGGAATATTAATGGTATTGCCCAAAGCTCAGGTTCCCTTCCTCTAGAAGCCTGGGCCTGCCCTTGTGTTATTAGCTTAGTTGGGAATGTTTTTGGCTCAGGCATATCCCCATATCATTGGGGGTCTCCATATCATCATCACTGGGGACCCCTGGAACTCAAATGCCTACTGAGTTCAATAAAGTTACCAAACACCTATTATGTACAATACCAGCTTGGCATAAAAGATAGAGAGGATACTTCACAGTCAGGAAAGCCTTGGTCCAAACCCTATTTTTTACATATACTGGCAGTAAAACCCTGGGCAAATGACTGTGCCAGATATTCAGGCTACACAATCAATAATGGAAGCATCTCTGTCTTCAGGGAACAGGTCTGTACTTTCCTCTTGCATTTTAGGGGAGGTGGGAGATAAACATCTACATGAATAAGCCTAAAATAAGGAAAATTCAATGGTGAGAGAAAGAACTAAGATTTAAGAGGGATTGAGTTCAAGGAGGATGTACCCTCTAGTGAACCTTGTAGGAAGACAAGGATTCTGAAAGGTAGCAATGAAAAGGGAATGTAGTACAAGTATGGAGAGCAGGGAGCTGAGAGATGGAATTTAAAATTCAGGATGATTTACAGTCCAATTTAAGAGAAACAGAGAATTTTAAAAGAGAATATTATGAAATAAGACTGGTTTTGGGGCACTAGACTATGGAGGGTCCCTAAACTAGGTTGAGGAGTTTTTATTTTAATCTAGAGATAATAGTGAGCCATTGAAGGTTTGTTTTACAAAGGGAAGCATAATGGGATCTGACCCACAATGACCATTCAGGCTCCAGAGGCAACTGCAAGGGGAACAGGCCCCTTGATGAGCCTGTGGCTAGGTGGTAATGAGGTGTGTCCAAAGCGCCCAGAGGAATCCTAGAATTACTAAAGCCGTAGCATAGGAGTATTGCAAAGACCCTACCCCTCGCTGGAGAAGACTAGTGTAGGGGAAAATTGGACATGGGGCTAAATATAGGTCTGCGGACAAGGGCACAGACACATGTACAGACATGGGCACACATACACCCTCCCCCTTTCTGCTGTCAGAAGCAGAAAGATAATTGTCTCAGTCCAATTAGTCATTTCAACACCTCCAGCCATAGCAGTTTTCCTAGGGGGACAAGAGAGAGAAGGTGGGGGGGAGGGCTAGGGAAAATGGGACAGGGAGTTAGGGGCTGGATGCTGATAGCGCCTTCTGTTTTCTCATTGCCAAGATTATGGTGGGGGTTTGGAGAGAGGGAGAGAGATGGAGACAGAGAGGAGAAAGAGAGAGAGAGAGAGAGAGAGAGAGAGAGAGAGATGGAGAGACTGAGATTGAGAGATAGGGAGGGAGGCAGGGAGAGACAGAGTCAGATGAAGACACATGAAGAGACATGAAGAGAGTCATGAAGATGGAGATGAGAAAAGAATGATGGAGAAACAGAGAGATGAAGAGAAAGTGATGGGGAGATAGACACACACATAGAGATGGAGAGACAGACACGGAGATGGATAGAAGGAAGTAAAGAGAGAGACACACAGAGATGGAGAGACAGTCATAAGAGACGGAGAAATGGGAAAAGAGGGATGGAGAAACAGATGTAGAGAAGGTGAGGGAGAGAGAAAAGGAGGGAGCAAGAGAGAGCAAGCCTACGCACAGGCAGGTGCAGGTTTCAGATGAGGGACTTGGTGCTTCTACAGGAGGGTGGGCATTGTGACTCAGTAGAGAGAAGACTGGAGCATGGCCATCAGGGTGGGAAAGAGAAAGGGCAGCGTCTATGCAGGGAATTGCCAGGATCTCCGGCCTTTGAGTCCCCCTGCTGGCCAGTGTTGGAATTTCAGAGGTGCAAGATGCTTCTTCCCCAGGCTGGGATGGGAGGGAACATTTCCATGAATTAGGATCACAGGATCATAGATTTAGAACAAGAAGGGACCCTGACGATCATCTACTCCAGTCCAACCCCCTATTTAACTGTTGAGGAAACAGATTTAAAGAGGTTAAGTGATTTATCCGAGGTGCAAGAATAATGAGTGGCAGAACGAGGATTTTAATTCAGATTCTAAATCCAGCACTCTTTGCACTACAATCAGTCATAAAGTGTCCTAGTCCTCAGACCCGGGTCATACTGCCTCATCAGTATAATACTGCCCTGGCTTATGGAAAACGTCAAAATAGGTAATTATAGGATTCGAAGAGAATTCTAAAGGTCATCTCGGTCATCCTCCTAGCTCTAGGCAAATGTTACCTAAACCATTCTGGAGAGATGCATGTTGACATTGTTATTAAAGAGCCTTAAGAATATTTCAGCCCTTCATTGAACTCACAATCAGAAAACTTTCCTGAACAGCAGGTCAGTTCAGTGGATAGAGAACTGGACCCAGAGCTAGGAAGACCTGAGTTCAAATCGAACTTCAGTTCACTCACTAGCTTTGGGCCTCTGCCTCAGATTGTCAACTTTGAGTAATAATAACACCTATCTCCCAGGGTTGTTGTGAGGTTCAAATGAGATCACATTTGTAAAGCGTTCTGCAAACCTTCAGCCACTATAGCATTTTAAGTCCCTCATGCCTTGGACAGAACCTAAATATACTGAGTGCCTGGATTAGAGCCATAGAAGGTATTATACATGGTGTCTCTTCCCAGGACTGCAAGGTGAGGGGAGTCACTCAGCTAGAATGTCACCCCCATTCCTTGGACTAGGGTCACAGGGTTAGAGTGCTATGTCCCCAAAGAGGTAATGGAAAGCCAAGCTGGGTCAGCTCTTCTGATTGGCTGCAAGTGATGTCATCTCTCTGACTTGCATCCTACTTCTAGACTCTGGGGCTCCTTTCAGGCTGGCTGAGCCCTCTAGAGGTCATCTCGTTTAGTCTTTAGCCTCTAGACAGGACAGCACAGCACCTGAAAGAGTCATCTATTACTTAACAGCTGTGCTAGACATGGGTGGGGTCTGTATGGGGAGGGGGATCCCTCCTGTGCATTCTGCTTTCATACACACTACACTTACCTGCCCAAACTAGAAATTGTACATTCACTCTCATTATTTTATTTATATCCACCTTAGTACAGATCATTTCCTCTCTGAAGATGGAGAATAATTTGAGAGCATATGATTTAGATCTGTAATGGACCTTAGAGTCCATCTAGTTCCAAACCCCTTTTTTTTTTTTTTAACAGCTGAGAAAACTGAGGCTCAGAACAGAAGGTGACTTCCACAAGGTCACAGAGGTAGTAAATGACCAAACCAGAATTCAAACTCTGGCCTTCCAAATTCAGGGCTCTCTTTTTACAGCTTCTCTTTATCATCCTCTTTTAGAAAGCTTTTCAGAGTTTGAGCAGTTATGCAGTGCCTCTTCATTTCTCCTATTCAGGCTAGACAGTCCCTATTCTTACTTTTTCGTATTTCCTATTCAATCAATTTTTCCTCTGTTACTTAGTCCTATTTTCCATTCCCAGACCCAGCAGTATCAGCCTGGTACTGGGTCTGAATCCATAATGGATACACAATGGCCTGGTCAACATTGGGGGTAGGTGTGTGTGGGGAGTAGCTGACTGGAGAAGAAAAAGGGACAGTCACCCTCAGAAATACAGGCTGGGATCACTCTGATTTTTCCTCATTGTAAAATGATGAACAACTCAGTAGAATGTACTTCTAATGTACATTAGAAAGGTGGTCCACCATGGCCCTCAGATTTTCTGTGGTCATATTATAGCCTTGCACTCAGCTCCTGACCCTTGGGGCCCAGCCTTCCTAGGGTCATCCTCCATTCTCATTTCCAGACCCTGAATCATATTCTGCTATTATCTCCTATGCTCTCCCCACACTTCCCATTTCTTCCCTTCCCCTCCCAGGCCAGGCCACTGGGGTTCAGGCCGCTGCTACTCATTCCCCCTGGGGCAAAACAGAATTGTGGCTTCATAGATTTCCCCCTCCGTCCACCTAGCCCTTCCAGCTTTTCCTTCCTCCTCATCCCACCCCCTTTTCTCTTCTTGCTGGATCCCTTTCGCTGGGAAGACCAGGTCAGGGGGAGAGGATGGGGAGGGGTCCTGGGGCCAAGTCTGGCCATCCCAGAGACAGGAGACGCCATCTGCTTCTCGGAGCTGCTGCCCTCCCGGGCCCCCTCCCCGACTC
The DNA here is from genome assembly GCA_023548195.1 of Bettongia penicillata ogilbyi. NCBI lineage: Eukaryota > Metazoa > Chordata > Mammalia > Diprotodontia > Potoroidae > Bettongia > Bettongia penicillata. The sequence continues at coordinate 1,931,166 of JAJHZJ010000089.1, forward strand.
TCTCCTCCCGCCCCCTCCTGGTGTTGGGCCCCTCCCCGGGCCCTTGTTGTGGGGCCGGTCCCTTTGTTTACGAAGCCCCCGCCAGACCCCTTAAATTGCCGTTAATGTTTCAGCGTAACGAATTAGTCTCTCATCACGAATCAGGCTTCGAAATGAGGGAAAAAAGCCCCGGTGAGGCCATCCTCGGAAATTGGGGTCATTCTCATTTGCAAAGCGGAGGATCCGAGCCCCGTAATGCGGGGAAATTTATTCCGAGGCAGGAGCCCCGGCGTGATTAGGCCCTTTGTAATTATCGCTCCGAGAGATTCCACTCCAGCCGCCTGCCTCCCTCGTGGATTAGCAAGCGAGTCGGAAAAATACACAGGATTTAATTAGAGGCAAATTAAAATTGGTAATGAAATCGGGCCAGTTGCAAGTGGCAAGAGTTGGAAGAGAGAGAGGGAGAGGGGATCTCGAGGGGGCACAGCGCCTGCCTGCCCTGCCCGCTTTCTTCTCTGTTTAGAAATGTAAAGATGGAGTCAGGGACCAGGGACAGGGACGGGGACACAGGGATAAGAAGGGCAGGTGTGGGGAGGGAGAAAGGGACCAGGCAACAGGAATGAAGATGGGAGACAGGGAAAGGAATTAGGGGCAAGGAGAGAAGTAGGTCATAAGCTGGGGACGGGGTGGGAAATATGGAGAAGGATTCAATTCATTTCAGCAGCTATTAAGCACCAACTATGTTCAGGACCCGTGAGATGAATGGGAGCGGCTGATGAGGGCGGGAGGGGAGGGAACGTGGGCATGTCCCCACCTAAAAATCAAGAGAGGAGAGAGAAGGAACAGGCCACTCACGTTCTAAGCGGATGACCTTAATTTCGGAGGCAGCCCCCAAAGTGTTAAGAGTGAAGGTTTTTCTAGATTCCTAGCCTAAGAACATTGAATGGCTCCCTATCTCCTACTGAACAAAGGTCCAAGTCTTCCATGCTGTGGCTCCAGCTGACCATTCCAGCCTTATATGTACCTTAGTCAAACTTCCTTCTTCCTGAAATATGCCCTTGATTTCCCAAAGCACACTGCTCCTTCCATCTAGAATGTTCTCCTTTCCTATTCCAACCCATGTCCAAATGTTGCTTGTTCAGTGAAGCCTTCTCTGATCCCTCAGACAGACATGATCTCCTGAAATCCTTTGGCCTGTTGTTTGCTTCTTATTACATTCTCATATTCTACTGTGCATTAGAGTTTTCTGTGTAAATGTCTTATGCCCCTATTAGATTTACTTGACTTGAATCTCATTTCCATGGGGTGCAGCACAGAGCTTTACGCATAGTAGGAATTACATAAATAAACTAGCAAAGCTTAAATAAAAACTGCTCTAAGCTTGTTGAGTTGGATTGCTTTCCTGCTGTCCTCCTATCCAGTCTAATCAATTCAGTTCATATCAGTAATTGTGTATGGATGTGGAATCATACCTAGAGTCAGGAGAGATATGGGTTCAAATATAGACTCCGGAGTTTACACGGTGGGCACTAACTTCTCTGAGCCTCAGTTTCCTCATTTGTAAAATTGGGGATAATGACACCTGTAGTATTCTTGACAGGATTGTAATAAGGATAAGATGCAATAATGCATATAAAGTGCTTTGCACTCGCTGAAGCAACATCTAAGTGCCAGCTATTAATCTTACCTACTTTCTACGCCTAGCATTTTGTACTTAAATGTTATCCCAACGTGCTTACGATCTACTTACACGCTCAGGGAACGTCAGATGAATATGAAAGGTAGTCACTGTCCATTCGCTGGTCAAATATTTCCTAAATAATTACTCTGTCCCTTTTACTGTGTCCTTTGGAATAAATAAGTCAATCAGTAATAACTTATTAATTGTCTTCCACGTGCCAAGCACTGGCATATGGCACTATTTGTTAACACCTAGAACCAGGCACTGTGCTAAATGCTGGGGATGCAAAGAGAGGCAACAGTCTGTCGCTGCCCTCTAAGAATTTATATTTATTTTTAGCAGGGAAGATTTACATATATGAGTATGTACAAAATAAATACAGTGCAGAGTTAACTGAAGGTTTTCCCTAGTCTTAGGGAAGAAGGTGTCTATAACCACCTTCCCCTCCAGATCTCAAACAGCACTTTATTTTACACTTCTCTAATGCAGCTTACCCTGTGATATTATACATATTCATCATATGTTTTATGTTTGAACCTCTATTTTATTTTACAGGTTAGCACAAGGCTCAGTATATAATGTTTGATAACAGGATAAATGAATGAATACAACAGACAATCTATTCAATCTGAGAAATATTTATTAATCATTTAAGTTCTAGGCATTGGGGAACAAAGACAAAAAACCAAACCAGTCCCAACCTCAGGGAATTTACATTCTGTTAGAGTTAATAAGGTTTAATAAATTCTTCCTATGTAGCAGACATTGTGCTGCATATGGGAGTACAAAGAAAAAAGGCAGTCCCTACCCACAATGAGCTTGTATTTTATGTTTTAAGTGAAATTTTAGTTATTTATTTTTGTAATCAATGAAAATCTGCTTTCTCTCCCTTCTACCTTCCCCTCTCCAAGTAAGAAAGAATAGGGAAAAAAGTCACCATTACAAACATATGATCATGCCCAACAAATTACTGCTTTGGCCATGCCCCCCCAAATCTGTCTCAGTCTGCACCCTGAGTCTCTCATCCTTCTGTCAGAGGTGGGTAGCATGTTTCATCATGAGTCCTCTGTAACTGAGAGTGGTGATTGTGCTGATCAGAGTCCTAAGTCTTTCGGAGTTACCTTTAGAATGTTATTGTTAATAAATCATTCTCCTGGTTCTGCTCACTTTACCCTGCATCAGTTCATGCATGTATTCCCAGATTTTTCTAAAACCACCCCTTCATCATTTCAGTACTATAGTATTCCATCACATTCATATACTTGTTTAGCCATTCCCCAAAGAAGCAACACTCCCTCAGTTTCCAATATGGAGCTTACATTCTAAAGAGGAAAACAATACACACACACACGCACACACGCACGCACTCATGCACGCACGTGCGCGCGTGCATAAATAAAATAGGGGATAAGGACTGGATTTGTGATGTCATTGGTATGGAGAATTCCCAAGAGAGAAAATTCTCTCTACAGATTCAAGTCAGCATCTTCTCTGCAATCTAGCGCTAGAAATTATAGCCTAGAATAGTGAAAGGTTGTGACCTTCCCAGGTCATAGTCAGTGTATGTCAGAGACAGAACTTGAACATAGCTTTTCCTGCCTTTGAGGCTGACTCTCTATTCAGTACCACATGCTGCTTTCCACACTTATATAACTATATCCATGCAAAAGAGAGAACACAATAACTCTATGGGGAAAGACATTAGGGTGCATGCTACTTGAGAGCAGGGATTGTTTATTGCCTCTGTTGTTGGTAGTGGTGGTATCTGCAGAGCATAGAGATGGGAGAAGTGTTCTGATGAAGAATCCTGGCTCATAGAGTGGATGGACCGTAGTGTGCAGGAAGGGGAGTGAGATGTAATTAGGGTGAAAAGTTAGGCTGGTGCCAAGCTGGGAAGAGCTTTAAATGTCAAACAGAAGGGCTTCTATGTGTTCCTGGAGACCATATGGAGTCAGTGGAGAGTTTATTGAGTAAAAGAGTAAGATAATATGAACAGGCCTATGGTTTAGGAAAATAGAATGGGGAAAGACGAGGCAGGGACACTAAATGGAAGACTATTGCAATAGTGCATGTGAAAGGTGATGAGTTTCTGAAGTGGGATGGTGCTTGTGTGAGTGGAAGAAAGGAATCAAGTATGAGAGATGTTGTGGAAATAGAGATGACATTATTTGGCAACTGATTTGGATATTGAGGATGGCAGTGAGGAGCCAAGGATGACTCCCAGTGATGACTGCAACATACAATACAACCTGGTGATCGTAAGGATGGTAGGTCTCTTGAGAGAAGTAGTTTGGAAGAAGGATGCTCTAAACTTCTCTGGGACTCTTCAGGTGAAGGGATTCAGTTTACTTTAGAGAATATTAGGATAGGAGCAGCTAGGTGGTGAAGTAGATAGAGGTCCTGGAGTCAGGAGGACCTGAGTTCAAAATCGATCTCATGACTCTGGGCAAGTCATTTAACCATGATTGCCTCAAAAAAGAATATTAGAATGTCAGAGCTGGGAAGAGACAATTGAAAAATGACTTAGTACACTTCCTTCATTTTACAAAGGAAAAAACTGAGGCTCTTAAAGGACAAGTGAATCCCATAGTTACATAACTAGTTAGTGGCAGAACCTGGGTACTACAGCACAGTACTTGTTCTACTTTGTGATGCTATATAATTTAGTTTTACTTTCTTTTAATTAATATCTTTAAAAAAAACATCAGAGCCATTTCTGGATTTTCCTTCCCCAACCCCCATTGAGCCCTCTCTGGTAACAAAAGAATAAAACTCCTACAGTGAAGCAAAAAACAAGTGACATAGTGACCATCCTGCAATTTCCCACCAGTCTGCTGAGAGGAGGGAGATTCTATTCAATGCAATTCAATAAATATTTATTAAGCACCTACTGTGTGTCAGGCAGTGTGCTAAATGCTGGGAATGCAAAAAGAAACAAAAGACAGATCCTACCTCTCGTAACTTTCAGTCTTAAGGGGGAGGAACACAGCCAGCAAACAAATCAATACAAAATAAGCTATATACAGGATAAATAGGAAATAATTAACAGAGGGAAGGCACTAGAATTAAGAGGAGTTGAGGAGATGTATTTTATTATCCATTCACCAGGACCAATCACTCATATTTCATTTCTGATGATCTTTTTGTGTATGTTATTGTCGTTATTCATTTACCCCCCAGTGGGATCTTTTGGTTTTTTTGCATTATTTGATAATGGTTCCTTTCATTTTTTTCTTAATACCTCTTCAAAGCTTTTGTGGTTTTTAGTAATAATAGTACTAAATAACAAAAATGTATATAGAGCTTTAGAGTTTGCAGGTACTTTACATACATTATCTCATTTGATCCTCACAATGCTGTGAGATGGGTGCTTCTATTATATTCATTCTACAAATGGAGAAAGTAAGTCTCTGAGGGTCAAATGACTTGTCCAGTATCTCACAGTTAGTATTTGAGGTAGGTTCTGAACACATGTAGTTTCATTGGTGTAAGGAAAACCTATTGATACATATCAGTTAACTGCCCTGCAATTTATAGTCATAATAGAGTTGTCTGAGTCATTGAGAGGTTAAGTATGTCCAGCCAGACTAGTTAATCTCTCCAAGACAGTGACTCTCAGAGAGGTTATGTGACTTCCCCAGAGTCACAAAATAACTGGTGGCAGAGCTGACGTTTATATCTAGGGCCTCTAATGCCAAATTCATTTCTCTTTCCACCGAGCTACACTGCCTCTGTGAAGGGAAGGAGTTATGAGTAAAGGTTAGATGAGTAAATTGGAGCTGGACTGACTCTCTCTCTCTCTCTCTCTCTCTCTCTCTCTCTCTCTCTCTCTCTCTCTCTCTCTCTCTCTCTCTCTCTCTTTCTCTCTCTCTTTCTCTCCCAGGCCAATGATCTGGCCATATATTTGTCTGTCTGTCTATGCCTTCCAGGCCAGTGTCCACAGGCCGCATCTATTAAAGATCCAGAACTAAACGTTAGACTGTATAATGATATTATCACTCTCTTGGCTATTTGACTTCGAATGTCAGAATGATAATGAATTTATTCTTTATTCAGTAGGCAGTGAAGAATTATGGAAGGTTTTTGAGTCAGAGAGTAACATACTCAGAGTAATGTGTTAAGAAGGTTATTCAGGAGGTAGTGTAAAGGATGGATTGGAGAGAGCGGGGGCAGGAGGACAGTAATTAAAGGAGGAGGAGATGAGGGACTGCACTGTGAAAGAGTTTGATGGGAGAAATATTTTCAGGTTGATTTGATAGGACTTGGCAACTGTTTGCATGTGTGGAGGGAAGAAGAAAGGTGCCAAGATGACTTTGAGGGTTTATGATTGGGAAGATCAACAGAAACAGAAGTTCAAAGAAAATGCATATTTTAGTAGGAGAGATGAGTTCAGTTTTATACAGAGTAAGTTTGAACTTACAGAAGGACATTCAGATACCGATATTCTGCAGACTGTTGGAAATAGGAAACTGAAGCCCTCAGAAGTCAAAGTTGGAAATAAAGATTTAAGAGGCATCTACACAGAGGTGATAATTAAAGACAAGGGAATGGGCACCCTAACCTTTAAGGGTGCCTTATACATTGTAAAGGATAAAGAAAAGGAGCCATCAAGGAAGGAGAGGTCAGAGAAGTAGAGGAAGAAATTAACAGAGATCAATATCTTGGGAGTCAGTGAAAACCGAAGGTATCAAGAATGAAGGACTGATCCAAAGTGCCAGCCACTGTTGAGAGGCCAAGGAAAATGAGACCAGAAGAAAGGATTCATAATAAAGAGGTCACTAGTGATCTTGGAGAGAGCAGTTGAAATAGGGTCTCAGAGATGCAAGCTATATTTAGAGAGATTGGTGAGTGACTACAGTTATCTCATCCATATCGCGACTTTCTATGGTTTCAATATATCTCGGGTCGGCAGAAGAAATTAAATGGGAATTTGAGAGGAGTTTTGTGGAAGCCACAGATGACATGCAAAGGCCAGCAGAGGACACAGAATCTGTGGCCAAATACTTAACCTAAATTTTGCAATAAGGTACTGTCAATACCTTAATACTGTAAATATCTCATAACAGAAAAATAAAAAATTCAGACTTATTCTCTGGTATAAAGAGAAGACCAAAATTTTTTACGTGGATTTTCCAGATTGTGAGAGCACTGCGCCCCTAACCCCTGCAGTGTGGAAGGGATAACTGTATGCTTTCTAAAAACTTAGGAGTGAAGGGGAGAAAAGAAATGGAAACATGCTTTGAGGGCATAATGAGAGCAAGGGAAGATGGGGGACCTGGGCATTTTTGGAGGCTGACTTGAAAAACCTAACAAATACAGAAAAATTGAAGATAAGATCATCTATTTAGAGCGGTTCCCTCATTTTACGGGGGAGGAACTGAGACCCATGGAATTTAAATGACTTCCCCAAGGTCATTCAAATAAGTAAGCAGCAAAGCTGGCATTCAAACCCAAGTTCTGTATCTTCAAATCCAGCGGTTTTACACTGTCCCTAGATGCCTCTCTCTTTATTCTCAGTTATGAATTTTGAGTGATGCTGGTGGTACCTGTCACCTGCTATTATCTGCCTTGGATATACCTGTTTATATTGTTCCCCATTAGAGTGTAAGCTCTTTTATTGCAAGGATTGGAGTGGAGGGCTGGTTTTTGGTTTTTGGTTTTGTATCCCTAGCATTAACACAGTGTCTGCCATCTAGTAGGTGCTTAATAAATGTTGATTGATTGGTTGGTTGGGAAGTCCCATGAGGTGAAAAACCCAAGGAACAGTTGGAAAGAATGGCATAGATATGGAGGTCTCTAAGGATGAAAGAGGAAAGAGGTGGGGGGACGACACTGAAGCCAGGTGCCAAAAAGAAAGGTAGGACAGTACTCAGGATAGTGTAAGACAACCATGAAGAATGGGGGAAGATGATGAAATTGGATGACACGAACTTCAGAGGAAAAGTGGGTTGTCAACTGATGGTAACTGAGAAATGGGGTTATTTAAAATCATGCCTAGGAGGAAGGCATAGATAGTATTGCTTATCAAATTTGCTGATGATACAAAGGTGGAAGGGTTAGCCAACCCACTGGATGACAGTCAGATTTCAAAAAGATCTTGACAGACTAGCACGGTGGGCTGCATCTAAAAAAGATGAAATGTAATTGATATAAATGTAAAGTGCTGTACTTGCATTAAAAAGTCAGCTTCTCAAATATGTGATGGGGATGTTGTGGCCAGACAACATGTCTGTTTCTTTTACCTGCCTAACCATTCTCTCTCATTCTCTTTTGCTGGTTCCCCACCCATTTCCAGACCTAAGTGCAATTGTCCCGTCCTGAGCTCTTTTCCTTTCTTTTCTCCACCCTCTTTCCTTTGAGCATCTCATGAGCTCCTATGGATGTAAATATTATCCCTCTGCATATGATTCCTAAATCTACTGATCCTGCCTGAATTTCTTCTAGACTTGATCCTGCCCACAGGTCATCTCCCTGTTATCTCAACAGCATCAATATGTCCAAAACACAACCTACCATCTTTGCCTTTCATCTCTGCCGTTCTTCAGACTTGCCCTGTTTCTCTTTGGGATGATGTAATCCTCCCAATCAGCTCAGACTCCCTCCCTCACACCACCCCGCCTGCTTCATCTCCAGTATTTAGTCAGTTTCCAAGTCCAGTCAGTTCTCCCACCTTTCACTTTTTCTCTAGTGACATGTTGCAGAAGAGATTGCTTCTTAGCAGGGATTCTTCGCCTTTCCTGTGTCATGAACCGCTTTGACAATCTGGGGAGAGCCTATGGACCCTTTCTCAGAATAGTGCTTTTGAATGCATAAAATACATAGGATTACAAAGGAATCTAATTATAATGAAATACATACATGAAACACAAATATATGTGTACATATATATTCATAAGTATTATATACATAAAATATATTGATAAAATGCAGTGCTGTATTATAATATATAATTACATATAACATGTGTGATAAATTATTGTGATAAGATATAATAGAACATATATTAAAGCTCATAGCTACCAGGTTAAGAACAAGGTCTTTCCAGATTTCCAGATTCTTAGATCCTCTGATCCTGAGGGACTAAGGGGAAGTAAAGTTGGAATTCATAAGGCTGAGAGAATGGGGCGAGGGGAGGCAATAGCAGGACAAGGCTTGTATGTGGGGCAGTGGGTCTGGATAGCAAGGATGAGGGGAGTAGAATGGTGGGAGGGAAGCTGCTGGGGCAGGATAGCCATAAGGGAAGAGTAATATTGTCCTATTCAGTTCAACAAACACTTATTAAGACCCTACTGTGTAGGTACTGTGCTAGAGTGGGAGATACGAAGAACATGAAACCTTTTCTGTCTCCCCAAGCAGCTTATTTTCTCCTGGGGAAGATGTCCCAGATATGATAAATACAAGATCTAAGGATTGGACCTGTGATTTCATTGGTATAGGGAACTTCTGGGTGAGGACATTCCCTCTACTAATGCAGTTTCCCCTTCTCAGGTCTTAGAAGTTTACTTTGAATACTTGCCCAGGGTCATACAGCCAGTATGTGTCAGAGGTGGAATTTGAACTCAGGTTTTCCTGGCTCTGAAGCCAGCTGTCTATTGCCTTGCCAGTAAATGCAAGTTATATACAAAGTGATTGACAAGATATGGAGTGGAGGGAGAGTGTTAACAAGTTAAGAGAGTGGAGGTGATGGGGTCAGGAAAGGCCTTATGTAGGATCTGGGTCCTAATCTGAGCTTTGAGCAGAGCCAAGGATTCTTAAAGCTGGACATAAAGATAAAGAACTTTCCAGGTGTGGTAGCCAAGCAAGTAAGGAGAAAGTGCTTTGTAGGCCTGAGCAGAGAGAGGTGATTAATGGAGACACTTAGTTTTTGTAAGAATAGAGGTGTGATGATGCTTCTATAGATGGGGGCCCTTCCAGGTGTCAAGGTTAGAACAAGGTCAAGAGATAGGGGCAGGTAGGTTGGGGAGGGCTTTCCTTCAGTGGACTCCCTCTAGACAACTCAGAAGGAAAAATCATGATGGAGAGGGCCATAAAACAGATTTCCAGATCATCCATGCCACCCCACCTGTGACTCTGACAGTCACATAAACAATCCCAGGCACCTTGGGAATGAGCTCTCTCAGTAGTACCCAATCCAGCTTGAGAGTGCTTCTGTTCAGGGCTTCTGCTTGTGAATTGAATTCCTGTTGGATTGGAGCTTTGTCTTGTCTGAGACATTAAATACTCTCTACAACCTTTAGGACAGAGCCTCTAGTGTAGTAAGTGCCCTGTAAGTCTTGAGTTCAAGTAAAGGCCCATTTGCTTTGTGACTTTGGGTTGGTTACTTCCTTTTCCTGGGACTCATTTTCTACCACTGTAAAACAAGGGGATTAGACTAGATGATCCTTAAGATTCCTGCCCACATCCCTACACCCTTCCCACCTCCCCACTCCCCCCCTGCCCTGTTTTGACCAGGGATGGTTTGTGAACCAATTGTGGGTAGCTCAAGTATGATGTGTCTTGAGGCAGTTATGCTGGATTCAGCACTTTATAAAGGTGGAGGTTCAGATGTTGTGGGGAGCTGTTGATTCAAGTAGAATTTGGCAGGCACTTAGAGGAAGCTATGGTGGATCTGTTTGGGAAGGAATATCAGTGAGTGGGAAAGTGGGGAGGCTGGGTATTAAAGAGAAGTCTAGTGGGGCCTCAAGAACAGAGCTAGGAGCAAAGGGTAGAAGTTGACGGGGGACCAATGAACATCCTAACAATTGGAACTGTCCAAGAGTGAAATGGGGGCAACCAGGTGGTGCCATAGTGCCTAGAGCACTGACACTAAGAGTTCAGACTCTTACTAGCTGTGTGACTCTGGCCTTGTCACTTAGCCCTGTTTGCCTCAGTTTCCTCATCTGTAAGATGTGCTGGAGAAGGAAATGGAAACCACGCCAGTATTTTTGCCAAGAAAACCCCTAATAGGGTCACAAAAGTTGAACATGACTGAAACAACTGAACAGCAATGGAAGTGAGATGGACTGCCTCCTGCAGGAGCAGAGAGAACAATAGGTTGAAATCAGAGGACCTGAGTTCAAATCCTAACTCTACCACTTCCTACCTTTGTGGTCTTGGAGAGGTTAATTAACATCTGAGTCTCTTCCTTAGTCTGAAGAGTGAAAGGATTGGCCTAACTAAACTTCAGTCTCTGAACTTTAAATGGATGACCTTGTGGTCGTGCTACCTCTTGTGAGAGAGGTAGAAGAGAGCGTTCTGTTTAGGAATGGGTTCCACTAGATGTGGACCATGGGGGTCCTTGGGAATCTGGGATTCTTGCAGTCTGTGAATATCTCTTGAAGATAAAGGAAGTGGTGGTGGTGGGTGGTGTTTTCAATGTCCACTTTTGCTAGAAATGTTAACCTAGGTCTCTTTTGTTATCTCCCCCTTCCTCTCCCTCTGGGGAGAGGGAGGGTTTTCTCACCCTCCTATCCCTCAGAATGCTGTCCGACACAACCTGAGCCTTCACAAGTGCTTTGTACGAGTAGAGAACGTCAAGGGCGCTGTGTGGACGGTGGATGAGCACGAGTACCAAAAGCGGAGACCGCCAAAGATGACAGGGTATGTGTGCTCAGTGCCCTGGGTAGTGTGGGCCTCAGCCATCTGGGCCAGCAAAAAGATCTTTTCAGTTCATAGGTGTATGTGACTAGGCTCATACATATGCACTTATCTCCACCCATATCCCCTGCCAACACACACGACCACCACTGCAAGGACAAGTATCTCATCTATCTATCCTAGATACTCCATGCGAATCTAGCATTAGGAATTGATGGAGGAATAGATGGATGGATGGATGAATTGACATTAGGAGGGAGGAGCTGAAGAATGGTCTACATGCAGTCTGGAAGTAATGGAGAGCCAGGGGAAATGAGGAGAATTACCTTGGACATGTCAGTCCTATTCCCCCAGCCAAGATAAAAAAACAAAGGAGGGAGGGGAAGACCATACAGAGAGGTATAGAATGAGGGCTAAAGATGATATGTGCACACACATGCATCCTGTGTTTAGCCTCCATTCTGTATCTAAGGGGATGTATGCCTTGTTAGACATCCATATGTACCAGTGTGTGTGTGAGTATATGTATGTATTTATATATGTATTTATATATATATGTATGTATATATGTATCTATATATGAGTATATATGTGTATAAATATTATATGTATATAAGTATATAGTGGGGGGCAGGGAGAGACAGAGAACAAGAGCAGTTTTCAAGACATGTGGAGAGGATTGAGGAAGAGCTATTTCATCCTGATTTCCCTCCTCTCCAGGTGTCTAGTCACCTGTCTTATAGGACTTCTCCAGTTTCCCAGGGCTGGGGAAAATACCAGACTCTCCCCTTTGTGTCAGAGGTATTTTGGGGAGAGGGCAGGTGTTGGATGTGAGCAGGACAGTTGTTTGTCTCCTCAGTCATGTTCTTCCACCTGAGTTTCCCTCCACCCTTGTAACTACCCTCATTCATCCACTTGTTCATTCGTTGTTTGTCCTTTGTTCTCGAAGAGGACCATGACATCAGGAAGGAGATATTATGACATGCAAGGGAATTAGATTTAAGTGAGGGAGGCTGTGCAAAAGTCATCACTTTCTCCTCCTGAGCTACCTGCATCCAGTAGCAAAATATAGATCAGGACAACTGGAAGTGACCCTGGATGCAGTGGAAGGCCTTGGTGTCTTTAAGCTAAGGTCTTTCCTAGATCTCAGTTTGATTGAGGCAATGCCCGTTCAGTGATTAAGGCTAGGGAAGAAATGAGGCAAAGAATTGCCTTTTATCTAGTCATCCTAGCTCCTGAATGATGACTACCCCACCAGAATCAGAATTTGGTCTAGAAAGAGTGTCTTCTTCCTGACTCACAGTGCACACCCAAGGAAAGTGATAGTCTTTTAAATTTCTCCCTCCCTCTTCCCCCAAGGAGTCCAACTCTGGTGAAGAACATGATCTCGGGCCTCAGTTATGGAGCACTTAATGCCAGCTATCAGGTGACTTATTGTTGTCCCCCGGTGGGGTCTCATTCACCCTTCTTTCCTTCTCCCTTGCCTTGCTTCCTCAACTCCCAGTTCCTTCCAAAAGCCCTCCTTCACCCTTTATCAAAGACCTGTCCTCTCCTATTCCAAAGAGCACCAGGGTAGTTGAGGGCCAAGAAAGTCTGATTTCCTTTTTTGAGGGACCTCTCTCCATGTTGGCTGAGACCCCCCCAACTCCCTTTCCCCCTCTATCTCCTCCTTCCCACACAGCCTCCAGTTCTTTCCAATTCTTGTGTATGGAGCTGGGGGAGGGGGACAGGAGGGAAGATTGGCCCCGATTGCCTCTCCCCTCCAGTACAGGTGAGACCCTCCTCCCTTGTCTCCCTTCTCACTGTCCCCAGTACAGGAGAGGCCTTCTATCTCCCAGGCATCTGGAGCCCCTTGACCCATGGGCTCCTTTCTGTCCTGGATGGGATGTGAGCTGAACCTGGGAGGGTAGAAGGTGGGAGGCCAGGGGACCTGACAGAACAGTCTCTTTGGGTCAGGGGTAGGAGGGTGCGTAGAGTTAATGGATAACATGTGAGCCCAGACAGACAGCTAGGACATTCCCCAGCTGGTATGATGGGGGAGGGGAGAAGAATATCTGCCATGGCCTCCAGGTAAGCTCTTCCTTTTAATATGTTTGCCCACCCCCCTTTTCTCTTGTATCCTCCTCTAGGCTGCCCTGGCTGAGAGCAGCTTCCCCCTCCTCAACAGCCCCAGCATGCTGAACCCCAGCTCCACCAGCAGCCTCCTGCACCTCGGACATGAGGATGTGAGCAGTACTGTAGAGCCCCTCACCAGCAATGGCAGCATCAGCCCCCCACGCCTCTCCCCACCCCAGTATAGGTGAGATCACCCTCTGCCCCTTCCCTCTATTAGGAATGATAATAACAAAAGCCCACATTTATATGGTGCTCTAAGGTTTCCAAAGTGCCCAGGGTCACACAGCTAAGTCAGTGTTGGAACAGTGTTGGAACTGACTTCCCAAGTCCAAGGCCAGCAGCCCATCCACTGTGCAACATATCTGCCTCAGCCATTCCAGAGGAGACCACCCACTGCTGCCATGGCAGATGACATTCCTACTCCCCCATTTCTGCAGCTAGAGCACATCACAGTCTCCCTCTGCCCCGCTTCCTATCCTGCCCCCACCCAAGTACAAGTGGGATTTCCCCCAGTAACCACTTCAGGAAAGTCTGCCTTCCCTCTTCTCCCAGGCCAGGTGAAATTCTCCCTTTCTCATCTCTTTCTTCAACACAATTAAGACATTCCTGTCCTTGTTCATCTTTCCTCCCCTGGGACAGGACAGATAAAGAGAAACATGCAAACATACACACACATACACATCCAGACTTTACAAACATACATAGACAACATGTCTGCATACATATCCACATGTATCTCACACACACACACACACACACACACTGTCTGTCTCTGTCTCTCTCTTTTCTTTAGGCAGCATAAAATTGTTTCTTCACTGGTCCTTTCTCTTGTGAGACAGGTGAGGTTCTGAGGGTCTAAGTACCCAGGGAGTGTGGGAGACTGAGGATCTCATGCCAGAGAGGTCAGAAGTCAGGCCCCAGTGAGATAGGAGTGCTATGGTCTGTAGAGCCAGAGTTTGTAGACATGTGGGGAGTCAGGGGAGAAGGTCTTTTTCTTGCCTGGGGTTTGTATTCATCTACCCAACCATCCATCTCTCCATCCCTTCTCCCCACTTCTGCAGTCACCAGGTGCAGGTGAAGGAAGAGCCAGCTGAGGCGGAGGAGGACAGTCGGCCTGGGCCCACCCTGGGCCCCACCAACCCCAGCACTGGGGCTCCCCCAGAAGACAGGGACCCTGAAGAGGATCTGCCTGGGGAGGAACTGTCGTAAGGGCCTCTGGGGGAGGGGCAGGCAGGGAAGGAAGGGGGTGAACACTCCCCTGTCCCCTGCTCAGGAGACCCCCTCCTTAGGCTCTCACCTTCCCCTCCACTCTACGCCCCTTTCCACCCCCACCTCAAGGCACTTCCAGGACAGCAGATTGGGGTGAGAACCTCCATGCCATCCCACCTGTGACTGACAGACTCTCCCTGGCTGAGATGACCCCCTTCCTTCTCCACTAACCTTTGCTTCTCACCCCAAGACCAGCGGCCAGTGGTCTAGAACTGGTGGAAGAGTCAGGAGAGTGTGGAGCCCCAGTACCTGACTTCAGTCTGTGTCCAAGCACCTCCCTCCCTCTCCCTGCCCCCCACTCCCCTCACCATGACCACCAGCAGCAGGACTCTCCCCACCACCTTTGCTTTCTGTCCCCTTCAATGCTGAGACCCGCAGGCGGGGCTGACAAACCCCCATTCCCACCAAGGCAGCATCTGTCCCCTCCTTCCCCTACTCCAACCTTGACCCGGGACAAGGCAACCTTGTCAAAAGACTTAGAGCTGGAAGGGGCCAGAGAGATGATTTAGTTTCACCCCCTCATTTGGCAGATGAGGAAACTAAGGCACAAGAAAAGGGAAGTGACTTGCTTAAAGCCACACAGGCAATAAGCAGCAGTCAGGATTGGAACCCAGCTCTTCTGATTCCATGTCCAGTCCATTCTCTACTTTCGGTACTATACAAGGCTCCCTTCTTCCATACTGTGAATGAGCAACACCTGCCACCAGCCTCACCCCCCAGGACAAGCCAGTTCTTCCTTTCCTGTGTATCCCCACAGCCTCAGGGTTGCACACGGGTGAGGCCAGCTGGGGCTCTGGGACTGAGAGCCGCTTCAAGAAGGGGCCTATTGATGGAAATGCCCTGCGTGAGGATCAGGCCTCCCCACTTTCCCCTGTGTCTTTGCGGAAACTGTTGCCTCCGGCCATCTCAAGTCAAACAGTTGTGGGGCCCCCATCTCCACCGTGCACCCCATGTATGTCCCTTCTTAGGAAGCGTGGGCAGTATTGAGGGTCTGGAAAGAGAGGTATGGGGGTAGGGAGTTGGGAATAGATTATCTGCCCTCACGGAGGAGGAGGAAGAGGGAAAATGGCCCTGAGACTTTGGGACTCATCCATGGAACTGAAGGGATTGGGCCCCACTTGGGGAGGGGAAAGATCCCACGGCCTCCACCAGGTGTCCCCACGGAGCTCACTGCTGCTGCAACTGGCTGGCTGAGGGAGGGAGCGTGCCTCCCGAGGAGACAGAAGGGTCTGGGGAGGGTGGGGGGAGCGGGCCAGCTGCCAAGGCCAGAGGAATGGGTTACCTCTTCCAAAGCTCTCGCTCCTAATCCCCTGCCCCCCTTCCATTTCACAGCCCCTCTCAATCCCCCTCTTCTTTCCCCAGTTAAACAGATGACCAAAGACCTTTCTTATGCCAGAAGCAGAAACCAAAACTTTTTGTTTGCTTTTTTTTCCTTTGTCACCCCCTGCCCTCCATTCCTGATCTGACCTTCCACCCTAACCCCCATGGCTCCCTCACTCTCTCCCCCAGCTGGAAGCTGGAGGCTGGGGGTCCCTTCCTCTTAAGTTATTGTTTTAAACCAAAGTTGACAGTGTCTGTTGGTGGCCATGGCTTTCTTCCACACCCCGGTCTTCAGCTGCCCGTAGAAGGGACCTGGGGACAGGCTTCCCTGCACACCTCGCTTCTACCCTTTGTTCCCTCCTCATCACCCTGTCCCTCAGCTGTTCTTCCCCCTCCCCTCTCCATCGGGGCTTGAGATCTGAGGGGCAGGAAGGGTTCCAATGGGATGAGCTTCCTTAGACCACCTGGGGCAACAGTGGCTGTCTCTAAGGGTCTCTAGGGAGAGGGGATAGTTACAGGTTCCTTCTCTCCCCCCTACCCCAATCAGTATTGTGTCCCAGCCTGCCAGCCATTCCTCTTGATCACCCTCAAGTGTCCGTCCCGGGCTGGTCCCAGGTGTACCCATCATCGCGATCTTACCACTGCTAGGGCTGGAGACGCAAAGGTGGAGGGTTGGATTCTGAGGGTTCGCTGGGGAGAGAGCTGAAGCAGGTAAAGGGGCCACTAGCTGTCATTCCTTCCCCTCACTGTGGGGGGCTCCAACTTCAGGTGAAGGGCAAGATGTCAGGCTGCTGTGTCTGGCACCCATCCTGCCCCTAGACTAGTCCCTCTGATAGGGACAGGACCAGGAAGGGGTTGGAGGGGGACCTGATGGACTATTGTCTAGAAAAAACCCAGTTACCACAACAGACTGTGATCCTCACAAGTCCCCAGTAGGACTTGGGTGGCAGAAGGTCCCTGGTGCCTGTTAACCATGATCCTCATCCCAGTTTGTTCCTTGCCCTCTGACTTGTGCAGAAATATTAAATACCCTCTGCTCTTAGGCCCTCAGTGTGTGTCACCTAGTGGGGGGTGTATGACGGGGTTAAGTCAGAAGGACCTGAGCTTGGAACATGAAGTGGACATTTCCGTAGGAGTGAATGAGTGTGTGTTTCTGTGTATGTATGTGAGTCCATTTGACCATGCTCAGCCGTGTATGAATGAGCAGGGAATGTCATTGTGCACGCATGGGTTCCTAAAACCAATGTGTGTCCAGGCACCTTTGTATGTCTGATTCAAAGCATCATTCACAGTGGGAAAAAGGGACATTGGTTGGGAAAGTAGGCTTCTGGATCAGACTAGTTTCTTGCTATAGTTTCTTTTTCCTTTCCCTTCCTACCAAGCTAGGTTTGGGGACAGCTTCCCCATAAAGTGGCCTGTTAGGTGGGAGAAGCCAGAGACTTGGGTAATAACAATATTTCTGATAACCTTTTAGGTTCTGCTCAGACTACCATTCTCACTCCCTCGCCCCTATCTGGCCCTGCTCTACTCACTACTACTCTGTCTACTACTCCCTCAGCTCCTTGGCACATTTCTGGATCTTCCCTCACCCCCAAGAAGGCTGAGGATGCATTCTCTCATATTCTCTCCCTCTCTCTCTCTCTCTCTCCCTCCCCCCCCATCTCTCCTCTCTGTTTCTCTCTTCCCTCTTCCTCCTCTCTCTTTCCTGTCTTCCCTCTCTCTCTCTAAGAGGTACATCCTCACACCCTCCCTTCCCAGATAGATGAGGTACGGCCCCTTGCTACCTTCCATCCCAACTCCAGGCTCTTATTCCTCCGTATTTCTTCCTAAACCCTTCACTTTTATGCTTTAAAGTTTCTTTCCCCAAAACTTTCTCTCTCTTTCCTGCTTGCTTCCTAAATCAAATCCTCCACCCCTATACTATGTCATCCAATGTTTTTACACAAGTTTAGAACCCAAGTCTTTTGTTGTTTTTCCCAGGCTAGTGAGTCTGGGAGTAGGACAGGGAGATGGGGGGAGGTAACCAATTTTCAGAATCTGTTTCCTTCTTGGACTATCCGTTTTAGTCACCCTGACCCTCAGATGATCAAAGATCCCTTTCTTCCTTGTTGGAAACCAGATCTCTCACAAGGGAATGTGGTTCTGAAGACTTGAGTCTGAAACATTGGGCCAGCAAGCCCACATCCTGATGGTGGTGTGTATATGTGTGTGTGTGTGTATACACATATACACATACACAGCACTGTAAGGATTTGTATATGGGTACATACAGACTTGAATGTATGTGTGAGTGTGATTGTATGGGTTTTTCCCATGCAAAGTGACTGTTCTAGCTGATATAGCTGGTAGCCGGGATGGGACATAGAGTCAATGGATGCCTAGGTGAGTGCTGCTGGCCTCCCAACAGAAATGGGACAGGAGGGACTCTGAAAATGCTTAAACCAAAGTCCTCCCCTGACCAGTGTTTCACTTCGCCCCACTCTGGCTTCCCATCTCCAGTCATCCCTTACAAACCATGAGTTCTCCCTTTCCACTCCTCTCCCTAATGTCACCTTCAAGATGGGGACCTGATAAATGGAAGGAAGCCTGCCTGTATACTTCTCATACCATCTGTCTGCCATATACCTTCTTCTGAGATTCTGTCACAGGGACCCCAAGTCTCAACTCTCAAACGTCCTTTCCACCACCCACAGCCACCATCAAAATCTTCCAGATACCCCAGCACTTTTGGGGCCAGGGAGCTCCTACACCAGAGTCCTTTAGGGAGGATGAGCCTGGGGAGAGAGAGGACAGCCTTCATTGGGGGAAAGTACAGTACTGGGACCCAGCCCCCTCACCATAGCCAATCTGAAATGTTTAGCACCAACTACAGACTAAAGGGGTGTGGGGAAGAGGAGTGGGCCTCGAGGATTCCAACTCCTTAATGTGTCATCTCTCTTCTGTGGTCTCATTCCTTTTCTATTTCTGGCCTGATTTCTGTCTTGTCTCCTTCCTTCCCCCACTCCGTTTTCTCTGCCTTTCTCTCTCTTTGTTGTCTGTATGTCTACCCCCTACCCCCTTCTGTCTGCTCAGTATGTGTGTATGTGTGTGTCCCTCTCACTTGATCTTTCTTGGCCCCTTATATGTGTTGTTCTGTATCTTCCCCACTCTTTCCCTCCATTCTGCTGGACACATGCTCAGATCTGGGGTCCCCTTCTCTCCCTCTCCTCTAGTGGGGGCTACCAAGTGAAGAGGGTCAGGTGGGACAGACAGGGGATTTCATGCCCTCCCCTCTGCCCAGGCCCAGTCCCATCCTGTGCTGTATAAAGGAATAGCATTGCCGTGTATTTGTACTCCGCCTACCCTTGCTCCACTCTGTGGCAGCAGACAGGCGGACCCTGTACAGTAGAACTAGCTGCATGTAATCTGTATGGACAACAGCATTATATCTAATGCAATAAAGTGAATTACCTACAATGATGCCCCTTCCCCCTTCTTTCCTCCCCACGCCCCAAAAAGCAACTGAGAATTCAGGATGCTTCTTTGGAGGCAAATTGATCCTTCTCCCTGTCCTTGGTCCAAGACAGCCTTTGCTCCATTTTGTAGGGGTCTGCCTTGTGCTAAAAACTTTCCAGAGATGAGATTTCTGTGCTCTACTCACCACCCCCGCCTGCTTTCTTCTACCCAACTTCCGAAAAGTCATCCCAATTGTCTAACCTCATAACCTTATAAGGATCGTAGACCAATAATAAGAAACCTCAGAGATCACCTAGTCCAACCTCTTCATTTTATGGAAGATGAAAGAAATTCAAAGAAATTAAATGATTTGTCCATGGCCACCCAGATAGAGTCAGAGGCAAGATAACCTAAATCCCCTAATTCCTCAGCCAGTGTTCTTTCCCTCATACCAAGCTGCCTCCACTCTAGACCTTCCAGGCAAAGTTTCAGCCCTTACTTACTTCTGTCCTGTGCTTAGAAAACAGAAGATGGCCCTTCAGGGATTTGGAACTCCAGTAGAATTCATGCCCCTGAGATTGATGTAGAAATGGCAAGTAGAAAGCAGAGAGCCCAGTGAAAAGAAGGGAGTACATCTTTGAACCCCATGAAGTAGATTCCTAAATTTAATTCCCTCTTTCTAGATTTGTCTCTCTCAAGTTCACCTCATCCATTCTTTTCTGCTTCAAAACAAGAAGGCCCATCTTCCAACCTGGACCTATGGGCTTCCTTCCTGTACCAGGAGATCCAAAGGAAAGAAGGTGTCACAGCCTCCCACATTCCTGGGCCTCAAGCATCTTGATTAGTCATATTTATTTAGTGCTAACTAGTTCTAAAATACCTCACATGCCTGACATCATTGCGTCTTCACAACAACCCTGTGTAGTAGGGAGAGCAAGTATTATTAGTGTTAATATTATTTATACCAGAGCTTTATGTAGTTGACTTAGGGAAATCCTAATGAGGAAACTCCTACCAGTGCAGACAAGCTTCTGTCTTCTGTTCTGCAAATTATAGTTTTTGAATGTTGTCTGGGACGCCAATAGATTTAAATTACTTGCCCAGAGTCACAAAACCAGTATGTGCCAGGCAGGATATTGAACCCAGGTCATCCTGATTCCGAGTCCCACTCTCTATCCATGATGCCATGCTGGATCTAGGATTATTAGTATTCCTATTTTCTAAATGGAGAAACTGAGGGTCAGAGAGGCAAAATGGATAGAATGACATAGATAGTAAGTGGAGACTCTAAGACTTGACCTGATCCTCTGGCTCCAAGTCCAGGGCTCTGCCCATTCACCTCCTCATGATGCTTTGGTTAATGATTAAACCTCCTTCCTGGCCACTTGCTGTCTCTGAGATTCTGGGGAGCAAGTGAGTGACTCTGGTTCCGGCTCTTTCAGATGCCAATGCAACTGTTCTCCCTGTGGGTCCTGGAGGGAATTCCACTCTTTGTGGAAGGCACTCTTTGTGGGCACAGCTTTCAGACAGTGGAAGAAGAGGGGAAAAAGATCAGCCTCTCCCTGCCTCCCAGAAGGTCTCCCCGAAACACACACACACACACACACACACACACACACACACACACACACACACACACACACACACACACACACACACACACACACACACACACACACACACACACACACACACACACACACACACACACACACACACACACACACACACACACACACACACACACCCCTCCCAAAGTCATCAGCCTTCTGTCGGCTTCTCATTGCAGGACTGTAAGTGACCACCAGAGGGTAGTGTTGGACAAAGCAGTCACTGAGCTCTCTCTCTTGAACTTGACCTTTGGTAGGACAAGAGGATGAGAGATGAGGATAGTGAGGAAAAAGGAGGTGCAGGTATGTGTATCTCACTACCACCACTCTCTCTCTCTCTCTCTCTCTCTCTCTCTCTCTCTCTCTCTCTCTCTCTCTCTCTCTCTCTCTCTCTCTCTCTCTCTCTCTCGCCCTAAGAAAGCCCCAAACCACAGCCTCAGGATAGGATAAAAAACAAGTTAAGCTCCTTGATGTTTTGGGGGGGATCTTTTCAGGACTCCCCTTCACCTCCCCAAATATGTCTTTACAAATCTCTCAGATAAAGAATGGAGGAGTGAGGGAGGAGGAGAAAGGAAGAGAGACAGAGAGAGAGCGAGGGAGGAAGAGACAGACACAGAAAGAGGGAGATAAATGGAGACATACAAAAACAGAGAAGAAGGGAGGGGGGGAGGCAAGGGGGAGACAGAGAAATATTCAGAAATGGGTGGGTAGGAAGATGGGGGGAGGCACTCATGGCTAAATCTCGATTTTTGGTAACTCCATTTTCCTCAGCTCCCTCCACCAAACTTTTCCTTTCCAGAAACTCCCCTTGGGGGAGCTTAGGCACAGAGTTCTACAGAGCCAAGAAGGGGTTCCTGGCCTCCATGTCCACAGCCCCCGTCCTTCAGTTGACTCCGCCACTGCAGAGAGGGTGGGGGCAGGGAAGGCGGCTGAAGAAACCTATGAAAATAATCAAACAGGGGCCATGTATATGAAGAAAGGAGTAAGGAACTGGGAGGACAAAGGGGGCCTTGTCTGAACCTAGAAACACACTGAAGTCAGACACACAGAGGCACATCCTCTTATGCACAGACACCCCCTAGCCACACACAAATACACACACAGAAGTTTAAATCCATATTCAGAAACAGACAGGACACTAACTACATATATACAGACACACAAATCATAAACACATATATACATGTTCACATTCCAAACACACACCTACAAGTGTGCACAAAGGTTCTTCCAGCTCAGAGAATCCGTGACTTTATGATCCATACAGTAAAACTTGGCAGTTCCAAACACATGCCCATACATACTTCCAAAACATAGTCACACATCTGTCCACGATCACATATGCACAGCTACACATGTATACACATGAAATCAGTCACTCAAGCTCACACTCACATCCATGGTCCTCCCTCCTCTTCTGTTCTGCCTCTTGCCAGGAGTGAAAGTTTAGAATAACACAGCCCCTCCCAAGGGACTATGTCATGGTCCAGCCCAGTCTGAAAGGCCTTCTGTGCTCGTCTGGATAGGGGTAGGGAGGAGGGGTAATGAGCTGATCCAGGCCTAGGAGAAGAGGCAAATCAGAACCACAGGGGTAGGTGAAAGATAGGCGTAATAATAAATGTGGCTGACTTAACTGCTAGCTTTATGGTTTGCAAACCACTTTACAAATATGATCTCATTTCATCCTCATACCTTGGGAAGGTAGGTGCTATTATGATTTTCATTTTACAGATGAGAAAACTGAGGCAGAGAGGTTAAGTCACTTACCTGTGGACCAAAAAGCTAGCAAGTGTATGAAGTAGGATTTCACTTCAGCTCTTCCTGCTGCTTCAAGAGCTAAAGGGGTCCCTGATCCTAACATCACCCAAGCCCCAGGCAGTACGAAACAATGGTCTGTGCTCAACTCTCAATGCTAGGGATCTCTCCCGGTTCTGCCTGCCTTTCTTTCCTTAAACAGTTTCTTCTTGGGGAGAAAGAAACAAAAATCAAGGAGGGTAGGGGTTAACCTTTATTCTTGTCTTTGGTTTTTGGGATTGAATATCGAGACCTCAAAGTAATTAATTAATGGACCTTTATTAGTCATCTACTATAATAATGTGAGGCCATGTGTTAGAGTGGAGAGAGAAGTGGACTCAGAGTCACAAAGTCCTGGCTTCAGTTCTTTCTTATCTCTGACACATACTGGTTGTGTGACCCTCGGTCAGACACTTAATCTCTTAGTGTGCTAGGTGGATGGTGGATAGAGATTTTCATTCATGGAAGGAATTTCCCTGCCAGAGTTCCTTATCCAAAGAAATAGCAGGTCTGGACATTATCAGCATCAGCATCAGAATCAACAACATAGTCCTGCCCTAGGCCTTGTGGAGGAAAGGGGAGAATATAAGGGAATTGTCCAAAGAACCAAAAAGGAGACTCTTTAAAAGGATCCGATACTTTTACTTTACAGAAACACAGGCCCGAGGCAGTGTTTCTGGCAACTTAGTCTTATGATTGTGTCCAGACAAATCATAGATTTAGAGCAGGGAGGGACCTTAGAGATAACTTGGTCCAAACCTCTTATTTCATAAATGTGGAAACTGAAGCCCTGAGAAAGGAAGTCATTTGTCTAGGCCAAATAGGAAATAAGTTGCAGTGGCAAGATTCAAACTCTGGTCCTCTGACCTTAAATCTAGCATTCTTTTCTCTACACCACACAGACTGGGGAGAGAATGGAGGCAGGGAGACCAATAGTCTGATTATAAGATGGGGAGGTCCTGGGCTTGAGGTAAGGGGGAAGAAGAAGAAATATGAACGGAGGAAAGAGGTCAATTCAGAGCACTCAGATAAGGGAATCTCAAATTGATGGATAATATTTGAAACAAGGATTGTTATTTTACTTGGGGAACCACAAAGGAAAATCAAACTACAGAATGCCAGAGTTGGAAGGACTGAGGCTTGGTAGTCCAATTCATACTGGAAAAAGAACACCCCCCCGCCTATAGAAAGTGCTCATTTGGTCTCTGCTTAAAGACCCTCCAAGAAGGGGGAGCCCACTACCACCTCAAAAGGCAGTCAATTCCAACTTAGGGGTAACTAATGGAAATTTTTCCTGACATCAATCCTAAATTTTCCTCTTGGCAACTTCCACCCATGGCTCCTAACTTTGCCCTCTGGAGACAAACAGAACAAATTTAAACCTTCTTCCAGATGCCAGCCCTTCAAATACTGGAAGGCAGTTCTCATGTCTCCCTTGAGTCTTTTCTTATCCAGATTAAACATCTCCAGTTCCTTCAATTGATCCTCCATATATTAGAGACTCAAAGCCCTGATTCATCTCTTATTTGCCTCCCTTAGCAATGTTATTGCTAAAACATGACACTCAGAGATGTACACAATAATCCAGATGTGGTCAGACCAAAGCAGAGTATTTTCTGGCTGTCGCATTGTGTTACTGACTCCTTTTGAGTTTGCATTCCACTAGGACCTCTAGATCTTTTCTCCAATATGTGGGGGCTCAACTCAGTCCTGAACATTTTAGCTAGATGATGATTCTGGGTGGCCCTAAACCACCTGGTCTGTGCTGGGTAGTTTCTTTCCTATGTACTTTTAATTAATGCAGCCCTATTTTAAAATTTAACATGACTCTTTTCCTTGGTGAATATACCTTAGAATACACACCTTTATGGTCTGTAGTGTAAGGAGACAGGAGTAACAAGGGAAGGAGAAAGCAGATGTCAAAATATGATGGGAACAGCAGAAGTACAAAAGGTAAAGGTAAGTAGGGATCAATCAGAGCAGATCTCAAAACTCATAAACCAACAAGGGTCAGGAGGCTCAGTGTCTTAAAATGAATGAAAGGTGAAAGTCCAGGGGTCAAGACCAAGTTTCCTTGGGCCAGCTTGGAAGAGGAGCAGATGGTCCTAGGAAGATGTATCCATTCAATAAGGCCTAAGGCCCAATGTAGGGCAACCAAGTGGTTCAGTGGATAGAGCAGTAGATTGGAATCATGAAGACTCATCTTTGTGAGTTCAAATCTGGCCTCAGACACTTACTAGTTGTGTGACCCTGGGCAAGTCACTTAACCTTGATTGCTACCTCAGTTTCCCCATCTGTAAAATGAGCTGGAGAAGGAAATGGTAAGCCACACCAGTATCTGCCAAGAAAACCCCAAATGAGGCCACAAAGAGTGGGGGACATGAGTCAAAAATGACTGAACTGAAAGGCCCAGTTGTAGATGCTCCACAGAAGTCATCCTTGTAGGGGATGCTTGAAATTCAGTGACTAACAAGAGGTTGGGACAAGAGGATATGAAGAGGCAGTGGGAACTACAAAAGAAAGAGAAATGATAGAAGAAGCAGAAGAATCTGGCATCTCAAAAGTCAAAATGAGAGAGAGAGAGAGAGAGAGTCTGAGGAAGTGTTCAATGATGTCAAAGGTGTTTAGAAGTTGAGGTTCTGCTTTCTAGGATGAGAAAAGGGCACTGGATTAAACTATTCAGAAGTTGCTGGTAACTGTTGCTAGAGTAATTTCAGTAGAATATGTGGGGAAAGGGGAGGATTCCCCCCACCCCAGCCTAGTTGATGAAATCATAGAAGGGGCAGGTAATGAAAAGTACACAGATGTGTCTACTTCCGGTCTCTCTTTTAGAAAGTGTCAAGAAATTCCATATGGTAGAATTAATTTTTTTAATTTAAATTTTTGAAAAGGACAAAAGGCTGTCTTTTGCCTTTCTTTGTATTTCCTGCACTTAGCACAGTGTTTGGCACATACTAGGTACTTAATAAATATTTACTGACTGACACAGACACAGAGAGCTGAGAGAGTAGGAAATAACCTTCCAAGGTCCTGACCTTTGGCAGCAGAGGAGAGACCAGACTGGCATATTATGCAGACAATTAGCTCTGACATCTGTGAATCCAAGACCCTGGTATCCCGGATGAGCACCCATCCTGGCAGAAACTACTACAACCAGGAAGGGGCAGAGGAAGAACACCACAAGCAGAGAAAGGACACTGGGGTTCCGTGGTAGTAGCAACATGAGTTGCCTTAGCAGGATGTGTTCCTTATACTGTACAGAGGACTTTGTTTCCACTCTTCCCACAGATATTAGTTATATTTGGTAGTAAATGTGCCCAAGAGTAAGGGGAATTATTTTGTAGTTATTATTCTTGCCATATCATTTTAGTGAATTCCTTTGCTTTGAGCTAAGTAGTTCTGCTGTCTGACTATTAAAGGTAAATGAACTGGTAGGGGCTTAGGATCAGTAACTCTAGGACTCAGGACTCACAGAGAACCATTGAACCCTCTGGGGGATCTGAACTACTAGGGAGAGGGAATAACTCACAGAAAGGGCACTACTTTCTCCCAGAATAACTGGGAGTTGAGCAGTGACTAACCAGATGGTAACAAAGAGTTAGTCAGTCGACCAGGATGTAAATGCTTACTATATGCCAGGCACTGTACTAAGTCCTGAGGATACAAAGATTTTAGGCAAAAACACAGTCCCTGATCTCAAGAAGTTCACACTCTAATGGGGACATATGTAAATAACTATGGAAATATAAGAGATCAAAGTATAAATGGATGGTAATTTCATAAAGAAATAAGCAGCATGGGGAAGGGAATGGTGCCCAGGAGAGGCTTTTTGTTGGAGGCAGGATGTGAGCTGAGTCTTTTCCATTCTCACTTGACTATCTCCGATTTGTCCTGTATATATCTGGTTTTTATGCAGTTATTTCCATCTTATTTTTCTCATTACGCTGTGAACTCCTTGAGAAAAGGAACTATCTTTCGCTTTGTTTTGCATCCCTAGTGCTTGGTACATAGTAACCCCTTAATAAATACTTGTTGACTGACTACGAGGTTTAGAATCTGGAAAACCTGAATTCAAATCCTACCCCAGGTACTTACTAGCTATGTGACCCTGACAAGTCACTTAACTGTCATTTGTCTCAGTTTCCTCATCTATAAAATAGATATAATAATAACACTTCCCCAAAGGGGTGTTATGAGGATTAAATGAGATAATATTTGTAAAGTGCTTAGCTCAGTGACTGGTACATAATAGGCACTGAATAGTAGCTTGTTTCCTTCCTTTTTGATTACGTATCGATGTGAAGGGAAAGCAAGGAAGGACTCCAACATGTTAACGGACTCCCTCCTCATCCCCCCAAATCTCTTGACCTTATGGGAGGACAATAATAAGAGGTGTACTGGATGGGTTTCAGTTTGCATCACTGTTGAGCTAGCAGTTATAGTAATAACCATAGTTGTATTTATATAGTGCTTGAAGGTTTACAAATCACTTTACATGTACTTTCTCATTTTTATCCTCACAACAATCCTGGGAGGCAGATGCTATTATTATATTTTAAAATTTTACATTAAATTCAATTAAAATTAAATTAAAATTTACATTTTAAAGGTGAGGAAGTTGAGGCAAAGGTTTTAGTGACTTCCCCAGGGTCATATAGCTAGTAAGTGTCTATGACCAGGTTTGAACTTGGCTCTTCTTGACTCTAGGCCCACCTCTCCACTCACTGTTTCACCTAGCTACTGGGCCCAAGGAACTGGGCACCTTCTCCACTAAAGGGTCCCTCTCAACTTTGGAATAAGGTATTTGAGAACCAGAAAGAGGAATCGGACTTTTTTTGTTAATTCTTTGGCTTTTTATACCACCTCCCTTCTCAAACCCAAGGAAAAATTATTTATAGTTGAAGTTTGAAAAGGTATTCAATGTATAGTATAAACCAGGTATGTGAAAGGTGTTTATTTGCTCCATACAAAAGAAATGCTTAATACAAAGGGCTCTCACAAGCGTGCATTGACTTAAAAACTTAAGCAAGTGGTGGTGTTAATTACTAGTAAATTCTGGCAGAGCTGACAGAAAGCAGAAACTCCCTCCCCCTCAATCAGCTCTGACCAAAGGAACAAGGATTTCCAACTTCTGAAACTCACAAGGCTGCCTCCAAGACTGGACATGTCCATCTCAGTATTGCTCTTTGGTCACCTATGCTCAGGAAAGAAAACAAAATTGATAAAGGTAGCCAGTGGCCTAGGTTAAATTGAGTCCCCCTGTTCCAGTTGCCACATAAGGGTAGTCAACATTCAGTAGGGATGGAGGAGACTCCATGAGTAATGCCACACTCAACTAATGAAGAGATAGAGGGGGGCCAAGGGCAGGTAACTTTTTAATCTTTTTTAAAGATTCACTGAATAATAGATTACCTATAAAATACACAGCAGTAAATGACCATAGTAATCTAATGTTTGGTAAACCCAAAGAGCCAAGATTTTAGGGCAAGAACTCAATATTTGACAAAAACTCCTGGGAAAACTGGAAAACAGTTCAGCTGAAACTAGGCATAGACCAATATCTCATACCATGTACCAAGATAAGGTCAAAATGGATAAATGGTTTAAACATAAAGGGTGATAGCATGAGTAAACTAGGAGAGCATGGAAAAATATGCCTGTCAGATGTATGGATAAAGGAAGAGTTTATGACAAAACAAGAGACAGAGAGGATCATGGGAAATAAAATAGATTACATGGGTAATTAATAAATTGTAATAAATTTAAAATTATTACATGGAATTAAAAAACTTTTGTACAAACAAAACTAATGCAGCTAAAATTAGAAGAAAAACAGGAAACAGGGGGGAAATTTTGCAGCACGTTTCTCTGATAAAGGCTTCATTTCTCAAACATATAGGGAACTGATTCAAATTCATAAAAATAAGAGCCACTCCCAGTTGATAAATGGTGAAAGGATATGAACAGGTAGTTTTCAGAAGAAGAAATCAAAGCTATCAGTAGGCACTTAACAATGTTCTAAATCACTCTTCATTAGAGACATATAAATTAAAACAATTCTAAGATATCACCTCACACTTTTCAGATTGGCTAACATGACAGAAAAGGAAACTGACAAATACTGAAGGGTATATGGAAAAATTGGGACACTAATACACTGTTGATGGAGTTGCCAATTCAACCATTCTGGAGAACAATTTGGAACTATTTCCCAAAGGGCTGTGTATGCCCTTTGACCCAGTAATACCACTATGCTAAGTCTGTACCCCAAAAAGTTCAAAGAAAAGAGAAAAGGACTTATTTGTACAAAAATATTTGTAGCTACTCTTTCTGTGGTGGAAAAGAATTTGAAATTGAAGGGATGCCCATCAACTGGGGAAAGGCTGAACAAGCTACATGATTATGATGAAATACCACTGTGCTATAAGAAATGCCAAGTAAAATGGTTTCAGAGAAACCTGGGATGACTTTTATGAATTCATGCAAAGTTAAGTGAGCAGAACTGGGAGAACATGACACAGTAACAGTAATATTGTAAAGATGATCACCTGTGGAAGATTTGGCTGCTCTGATCAATAGGATGATCCAAGACAATTCCAAAGGACCCATGATGAAAAACACTTTCACCTCCAGAGAGAGAACTGAGAAACTCTGAATATAGATTGGAGCACATTTTTAAAGCTTCTTTATTTGTATTGTTTTATTTTGTTTGTTCTTTCTTTTGCAAGATTAATATGGAAATATGTTTGGCATAATCTCACATGTATCATCAGAATCAGATTACCTTCTTAAAGAGGGGAGAAGGCTAGAAAGGAGGGAGGAAATTTGGAACTCAAAACTTTTTAAAAGATGGTTAAAATATTTTGACATGTAATTGGGAAATATTTAATGAAATAAAGACAATTTTAAA
Source organism: Bettongia penicillata ogilbyi (assembly GCA_023548195.1). Classification (NCBI taxonomy): domain Eukaryota; kingdom Metazoa; phylum Chordata; class Mammalia; order Diprotodontia; family Potoroidae; genus Bettongia; species Bettongia penicillata. The sequence goes on from JAJHZJ010000089.1 coordinate 1,960,855, forward strand.
AATAAAAAGAAAGTATTAGGATGTAGCATTGAAAGACTGGGGCAATCAGAGGAAGACAAAGCAATGGCCATATTGGTTACTGATCAAGAAGAGTCACTGACACAGTGAATCTTTTTTTCCATAATGTTTTCTTTTTATTTTTAAAATTATTTTTATTTCATGCATTCTGATTTCCGATCTCTAGTTTCTTAATCCCTAAGGCACTTATTCTCTATGCCAGCTGTACATGTGGTCTACTAGAAGCAGGTACATTCTCACTGAATGCCCTGTTAGAAAAGCATCCATGTTACTAATATCACAGATCTGTTTGAGAATGTTTAAGAAATATGAGCTTCTTCATACCCTGTGCCTTCTCTTTTGAGATGCTCTAAGACTGTCACTGAAGAAGAAACAGGGGAAGATGGGATGGGGGAGTGGTGCTACATTGGATTGAAAACCATTTATTATTTTTATCTGCTTCAAGACCAAAGAATTCATCACTAGGCCAGCCCTCTGGTGATGAACTTCTGTATTCTTAATTAGATTGGCCCTTGAGTAAACACAATCTGTCACCCAACTGTACCAGAAGCCCAGCTGATATAGTTTTTGAAAAGAACCTAGGGTCACCTCCACTCTGTGATGAAGTATGGGAAGATGAATTGTGTTATGCACGATTATTGGGAGGAGGTTCAGCTTTTTTTTTCATTAAATTTTATTTTATTTTCACTCAGCTCTGTCTTCTCTCCCTTTCACCTCTCTTCCTATTAAGAAAGTAGAAAAATAAAACCCCTATTACAAACATGTATAGTCTAGCAAAACAAATTCCCATAGTGGCCTTATCTAAAATAACATGTCTCAATATGCACTGAGCCCATCTCTTAGAAGGTAAGTAGCATATATCATCATAAATCCTCTGTAATTATATTGATTAGAGTTCCTATAGCTTTCAAAGTTATTTGTCTTCAGAATATTGCTGCTACTGTATAAATTGTTCTCCTGGCACAGCTTACCTTACTGTATACCTGTTCATACAAGTCTTCCTAGGTTTCTCTAAAATTATCTCCCTCATCGTTTCTTACAGCATAATAACATTTCATCATTTATTTAATAACTTGTTCAGACATTCCCCAATTGATGAGCACCCTAATTCTTTGCCCCCAGAAAAAAAGATGCTATAAGTATTTTTGCATACTTTTTGTATTTATTTTGTACATATGTCCTTTTTCTTTGGTCTCTTTGAGGTATAGGATTAGCAATAAATCACTGTTGAGTCAAAGGGTATGTATAATTTCATAGTTTAGGGGACATAGTTCCGTATTGCTTTCCAGGGTGGCAAGACCATTTCATGATTCCAACAAGAGTCTGTTGATGTGCCTGGTTTCCCCTCCAGCATTTGTCATTTTCCTTTTTTGTCAACTCTGATTTTGGGAAACTTTTCTCAAGTTGTCCCCTATGTGTATATCCCCGGATGAACCCATAAAAATATAACTGCCTGTGATCAGAGACTATATTTTCCCTGGTGTGTTTCCTGAAAGTATGGACTGTGTCTACGCAATCCTGTTGAGACTGGTTGTGTTCATCCTTCATTTTCGAAGAGGACCATGACAACAGAGAAATGATGACATGACTTGCACTTGACTTTGTTTTGAGTGAGGGAGGGCTTTGCAAGTTCACCAGCTTCACTCTCTCCTCCTGAACCATCTGGATCCAGTGACCAGATACTCATCAGGATGACTGGAGATGTCCCAGAATGCAATGGGACACCTTGACCTTTTAGGCTAAAGCCTTTGCCAAAGGTACTCACTTAAAGTGAGGTAATGGCCATTCAGTGAATAGACCCCTTTAAAAAGTAGTCACTCCCTTCCCTTCCCTTTCCTTCCCTTTTTTTTTCATCTCTCCTAAAACCTTGGACCCTGTGCACTCTGAAGCCAATGTATTGGATAAGGAAGGCTCCCTGCCCAACCTCCACTCAATGTCTGTTTGGACTCTCCAGACTTAGAGGGAATGTCAATGGTAATAGTTTCTCTTTGAAAAAAGAACCCTGACGCTCCTGCCCTACCCATCATGATTCATCTATTTATTTATTTATTTTTCCTTTCTATTAAGGGGCAATCCACCCCCCCCCCCGGACTATTTTTAAAGAGGTCTATTCCCATTGAGAACCTCCTATTGGAAGAAGACTGACACACCTTATTGACACCCACATCAAATTTGGAGTTCCCTGAGGGTAGGGTCTGTATCTTCCCCAAACTGGAGAACCTCTGAGGCATATCTTCAATAAGAGTAGGAGTTTTCCAGAGGTAAGTACCACAAAAGGTGGTACCACATACTTATAATCCCTGCTACAAGGGACAGTTAGGCTAGTGGATATCTGTAGCTGTGGAGTTGGCTAAGCCAATTGGATATCCAGACTAAATCTGGCATAATATGATGAACCCTAGGGAATGGGGTCCACCAGGTTGCCTAAAGAGTAGATAACTGCCTCGAATAGGCCATGGTCCTTCAGTTGATCAGAGTAGAACCAGGTCTATAAGTAATGCTTCTGCCTACAGACGGGTAACAAAGGGAGACTCAGTCTTTTAGAAGAAAAAAAAAGAAGCAAAACAAAACAAAACAACAATCTCAACAACAAAAACTTTCCTTCTTCTGTGGTATTTTCCTTTCTATTCCTCCACCTTTCACTCACACACCCAATACCCAATATGGGTTTTTGAGTACAAGGAGTGATAAGTATAGAAAGAATATAAATATAGAAATAATTGTGCATATGAAGGGATGATATCTAAGAAATAAAATTAAGGGGGTAAGAGAAATATGGTGGGAAAAAGAGAAGGGGAGAAGCAGATTGGGGTAGATTATCTCACATAAATGAAGCAAGAAAAAGTTTTTGCAATGGAGGGGAAAAGGGTGGAGGTGAGGGGGAGTGAGTGAACCTTACTCTCATGAGAACTGGCTCAAAGAGGGAATAAGATATACATTGAACTGGGTATAGAAATCTGTCTTACCCTACAAGAAAATAGGAGGGGAAGGGAATATGAAAAGGGGGAAGAGATGATAGAAGGGGGTCAGTTTGGGAAAGGGGTAAATAGAAGCAAAATAATTTTGAGGAGGAACAGGGTGAAAGGAGTGAGAGACTAGAATAAAAGGAGGGGGATAGGGTGGAGGGAAATAGAGTAAGCAATAGCAAGTATGAAAAATTTTGAAGAAATAATTGACAGCCTGAAGAAATTTCAGGTATAAAGGAGGATTCAGAAGACACACACACACACACACACACACACACACACTCATGAATGAATACATGAGTCTTTGCCTGCCATGGTGGGTTAGACCTCTACAGCATACTAAGAGAACTTCCTGTGGAAGGAGATTTTGGTCAATGCCACTTGTTTCATGAGTCAATAAGCAAGACTAAAGAATTTATCACCTAATAATGGCCAGTTCTCTCTAATATCCTTCTTTATCCTTAATTAGGCTGGTCCACTGGCAACATAGACACACAAGGGAAAACAAGAACAAGAAGCGCACAGGTGAGCAGGGAGGAATAAGTTGTGATCTGCAGTGTTGACGGGTTTACAGATCCATTGGACATCTGAGAAACTATGAGGGCTGTGAGACTGTCAAAACCTCAAAAGAGGCAACCTCTGTCTTCTATTCTAAACCTTTCACTCCCCCCACTCCATAAACTTCAGTGGCTCACTCCAGGATCTGCTTGGCTTAATCCTTCATAACCTGTCTCCCTTTCCCATCTTCTTATGCCTCCGCCCCACCCCCTTTTATTCTTGGGATTTAGTGACTGACATCCTTGCTCATCATTGAACAAGAAAGACATTCCATTTGCTGACTGAGAATTTGTACTGGCTGTGCCCCTTTCCTGGTACTCTGTCTCACCTTTTCTAGTTTTCTTCATGTCCTAGCTAAAATCCTGCCTTCTGCAAGAAGACTTTCAGGGTCCCCCTTAATTTTAGGGTCTTCTGAGACTATTTCCAGGTTATCCTGTCTAGATTTTGTTTGCACCTAGTTATTTCCATTTGTCTCCCCCAATAGACTGTGAATGTCTTGAGAGTAGAGATTGCCATTTGTTATTCAGTCATTTTAGTCATGTTCCAACTCTTTGTGAGTCCGTTTGGGTTTTTCTTGGCAGAGATACTGGAGTGCTTTGCCATTTCCTTCTCTAGTTCATTTTTACAGATGAAGAAACAGAGACACATAGGGGTAAATGACTTGCCCAGGGTGACAAGGTAGGAAGTGTCTGAGGCCAGATTTGGACTCAGGAATATAAACCTTCCTGACTTAGCTGCTGATAGATATTGTCTTTTGCGTTTCCATATATCCACAGTGCTAAGCACAATGCCTGGCACATAGTATTTGCTTAACAAATTCTTATTAACTAATCTTATCTGGTACTGTAGCACTGTCCCTGCAGAAACACAAGAGTGGACCCAGACATGAAAGTTTTCTAGTTTAATAGGTCCCTGTAGAGTTAGGAGGTCTTCACCTGAGATAAAGGGGTCTGTGGATAGATTTTAAAGGGTCCATGAACTTGATTTTTAAAAATGTTTTGATACTGTATTTTAGTATAACTGGTTTCTTTTGTAAATTTATGTGTTTTATTTAATGAAGTTAAAAAACACTGTTTTGAGAAGGTCCTCTAGGTTTCACCAGACTATTAAAGGGACCCACAAGTTAAAAAAAAGATGACGAACCCTTGGACTAGAGCTTTCCTTCCTTTGAGAGAGTTTGTCAGACAAGAGGGAAGTGGCTGTTCTCAGAGGTAATGCTCCCAGAAAAGCTGGGAAACAGGTATGTCTGTTTGAAAAGAAGATGTAGTTTCTGTTAGTTTATATTCTTGACTGAATTAGTGAATGGATGGATGGATAGAAGTATTTCTTAAGAGCTTACTGTGTTGCTAGGCACTGTTCTAAGCTGTGAATCACACTCTCACTTATTCCTATTGCCCTCCCGATTATGACAAAAAAAATACCAAGGTCAAATACTGCTTGTTATATGGGGCAGTTCTCTGGTGGGGGTTGGGGGGTGGGGTGAGGGAAAGAGGGATACTGGGGAAAACTATGATGATGTAAAAAGAAATGACATCAATAAAAATTAGTTTTAAAAAAAGTTGATGCTTTTGTTTGTACATCACAATGATTTCTGATTCTCTACCCACCGAACCTTCTTTTGTACCCACAGAGGAAAAGAGACAGAATGAGTGATTTCATTGGTACAGGGAATTCCCAGATGAGGAAACACCATCTACTAATGCAGGTTGATACTTTCTCTAAAACTTAGTCTTGGATATTCACTCAGAGCATAGAGATTAAGTGACTTTCCCACCCATATGTGTCAGTGGCAGGACTTGAACTCAGATACACCCAGTGCTGGATTGAACTCTTTATCCACTATAATGCATTATGTTTCCCTTTGTAGCAAAGATTTCCTTTTTTTTTTAATTTTAGCAAAACCAACTGACACATTGGCCACATTTGACAGAATATGCCTCATTCTATCCATAGTCCTTCACCTCTCCAATGAAATGAGAGTACATTTTCTCATCTCACCTCCAATTTTTGATTTGTCCCCTCAGTTTCTCTCTCACTCTCACTAACTCTTATACTATTTATTTTTTCTCGGTTATAGGTTAAGATCATTTTTAGCATTCATCTTTATAAGATTTTGAGTTCTAAATTTTTCTTCCTTCTTCCCTCCCCTCTCCTCTTCCTAAAATGGTAAGCAATTTGATATAGATTATATATGTACAATCATGTAAAACATTTCTATATTAGTTATCTTTGTGAAAGAAGAAATAGACCAACAGGAAAAACTCATCCGTCTCTTGTATCAAATCCTAAACACTTATATCAGGCCCTCATATGGAACCTGCTCCTTCCCCCAGCTTTCACCCTTTGTAACATTTGTTACATATCCTATAGATCCTATACTCACTTCCCATTGGTTCCTTTGCCTTCCCTTGCTTCCCTTTCTCCACTTCTGGATTTATCCTTATTCCTCACATAAATTAGTCAACAAATATTTACAGATAACCTACCACATGTCCAGTGTTAAATGCTATAGGGGGATACATAGCAGTACAATATGTGATTCCTGCCCTTATGGACCTTACCATTTAGGAGTTGAAAGGAAAGGAACTGAACAGTTTTATATAGCATTAGAAAAAGCTAAAGCATCATGGTATTCTAAAATTCCAGGGATGGAAAGAACTTTAGAACAGAGAACATTAGAGTATAGAACATAAAGTGTTAGAAGTAGAAGGAAAATGTAAAGGTCATCTAATCTAACCCTCTCAGTTTATAAGGAAGAAATTAAGATTCAGTGAGATGAGATTTGTCCACTGACTACTCCATACCCAGAAATGAAGTTAGTAAGGACTCCAAAATGGAGAAAAGAACTTGCAGATGCAGGATAAAAAGTAAGTTACTAGGGCTAGACTTGAATTTCCTTGACTTGAAAGAGTCACAGTTGTTTTTACTCACACTATTTCATCTCATCTACTTAGAGGCATAAAGGTAGGGGGAGTACTTCTCATGGATCCAGGCCTATGGCTTCTTTGGCACAGCCAAAGATTCCAGGTTGCAGTCAATGAGTGATTCTCTGTACCTGGCCCCATTGGAAGACCCTGCACAACTAGGCTGAATCAGGCGCTTGGGTACCCAAGATCAGTTGTAGACATTTCTCTGCTACTAACCAAGTTAAGGGTCCTGGGACTCTGAGTTCATATTCTCTGCCCCTCTGGGAGACTCTGAGCTAATGCCCAGGGGCAGAGTCTGAGATCAGTTCTGCCTGTCCTTTCCCTGTTGGCCTAACTTGGAGCTCAGGGTGCTGAGTCTATGATGTTCCCTGTCCCAAAGTTCCTGCTCTGCTTTCTCATCTGTAGATCAAATTTGTGAGCTGGAAATATGACCCACTGTAGTTTTTCCTTCAATTTCTCAATCACTACTCAATCTTTCGTTCTTAGATCATTGTTAGAAGAGTTGCCTGGTGAGCTAAGCTGAACTACTTCCTCCTACTCTACCATCTTGGCTTATCTTCTAATACTATCATTTTTAAGCTCCCATCCTGAATGTACATTCAAATTTTAGAGACCAGATATCTAATATCAATTAACATCATATAGGAGACAGATAGGGGCACAATAGATAGAATATCATGTCTAGAATTAGGTAGACCAGAGTTCAAATATGGTCCTCAGATACTATCTCTGTAAATTTGGGCAAGTCATTTAACCTCCATTTGCCTCCATTTCCTCATCTGTAAAATGGGGATAATAATATCATCTGCCTTCCAGGATTGTTTGTAAGGATCAAATAACACAACGTTTGTAAAGCACTTAGCCCAGTGCCTGGAACATAGTAGGCACAATATAAATGTCAATGATGATCACTGATTTTAGATTAGATTTTACAAAAGGATATTTACTGAGGATGTATAAAATGAATAGAATGTATAAAAAAGGCTAAAGTAAAAAAAAATTCCCTGTCCCAAACTATGGATATGTTTTCTACTATTTTCAAGGGTACCACTCTCCTCCCAGTTGCCCAATCTCCCAAACTAGGTGTCATCCTCAACTCCTCACTCTCTTTTACTTACCATATCCAATCTAGATCTGTCAATTTTACCTTTGTAATATCTCTCACACTTGTCATCTTCTGTCTTCTGATACTGTCACCACATTAGTATAGGTTCTCACATACGGACTATTTCAATATCCTGCTAGTTGGTCTGTCTTGTTACAAATCTCTCCTCCATTTCAATCCATTCTCCATTCAGTTGTCAAAGTATTCTTTCTAAAGTGCAGGTCTGACCACTTCAAGTCCCCTATTCAATAAACTTCAGGGCCTTCTTTTCATTTCTATTTGGTGTTCAAAGCCCTGTGGGAGGGATATTTCTTCATGGCATTAGCTACAGTTGATTCACTGCTAAGTTAAGTCAAGTAGTTTCTCCTGACTAGACTCAAATCCTACTACTTCTGAGGGGACCTTTGACAACTCTTATAATCTTATAAATCTAAAAGATCTGTGCTAGTTTGTCTCCATTACTCATTCACCTAAGATCAGGAAAGAATAAACACAAAGAAGTAAAAGAAACAAGTGCCAAGAGTTCATGGCCACATGGTAGTCAAGTAGAAGAGAGAGCCTATGCCTTTACCTCACCAGAGGTCTACAACAATTCTAGCTTCACTCACTTCCATCAAAGAGAGAGCTTTTGCCCCCTTGAACCTTTTGTATGTACTCAGTTCTCATTAAAAGGTTTTTTGTCACCAAGTAAGAAGGTATTTGCACATGCTTCAAAGCAGTCAAGGAAACTCCCCTACCCCATCACATATTTTTAGAAGTAGATTTACCAAGTCTTTACATGGATTGTAAATAGGCAGAAAATATTGTGCATGTTCAAGGGCCCAGATCCTCATTTTCCAGACTCCTCATTACATGACTCTTTCTGTCTAGAAATTTGCCACCCTTAGAAAATCAACTGGGTTATATTTTGAACATATTGTCTCCATTTCCAATTTAATTCAGAACAGTTCTCTGATCCTAGAGAGGCCTAAGTATTGTAAACAAAGTTGGCTTCCTCAGCATCATATAGGAAAGAGTCTCAAAACAGACACGGTGGTACAAATTTTATGCAAATTTGTATGTTTAGGCATATGTATGCCATATGTATAGGCAGAAATCACAACTGTCTCCAAAAAGAGTTATGAAGATTACACAAAGAGCATTTTACAGGGTTTGTCAAAAGTAATTGCTTGCTTAGTATTTAGTAAGGGTATGACTTGGTGCTATTAACAGCATTCCTAAACCCAAAGACAAAAAAGGAAAGAAAAAGACAGAAATCAAGACTCCTATCTCAGAAAGAAACTGGTCCCCACAGAGCTTTCCCAGAAAATGTAGCACTCTCACCAAGATTCAGGATCTGAGGTTGATTGGAAATCATAATCTCATCCTTTAACTGAGAAACCAAAGTATCCTGAGTGAAAACTCTTCCATGATTTCCTCAGGTGCTTAATGCTGTCCAACTTAGGTCTGGATAAAATCTCTAGATGTCCCTTTCTACACAGGGCATATGAAACTTTCTTCCAGGAGTCCCCATACCATGGACAATTTCCTTGAAAGTTCAGGCAAATTTCTTCTAGGACCTACCAGACACCCACAATTTCCCCAAAGATTTCCTGGAATTGCATGGGAAATCTAGGTGGAATTCTCTATTCACCCAGCAATAGAACAAGCATGGTTATTTCAAGAGAAAAGTAAATTGGGTTAGGCAGACCCTGCCCACAAATGAATTGTCCCCAAAAGGACCAATCACTTGAGGTAGATTATTTGGGATTTACAAACCAACAATCAACACTGTTCTGTGTACTTATAACCCATAATGATCTCACAGCAAGGGAAGAAGTCTAGGTATGTTAAAAAGAAAAGAAAAGAAAAACCCCCAAACACTTATGAACTTGGCACCAGTATTTTAGGGATGCAAAATCCATACTTTTTCCATTACCTATAATACTTCTGTTGGGTATTTTACTCATTATTGGGTACAACATGATAACAGATATTGGCATGTAAGCATTCAAATACGGAAAAGTTTTAGAAAAAATGGATTTGACATGAGAAAACATGTTGGAAAACTGATGGTACAAGCATAAGTTGTCAATCTTTCTCTTTTGGGTCTTGAAAACTTGGGAATTCCATAAAGGGATTCTTGAGTAGAGAGTCTTTCTACAGGCTCTCCCAAGAAAGGCCACATAACTCAGGCTCTGGGACTCAGTTTCCCAACCCTTTCCTCCCAATGAGGAAGTTTCATCCCAAGTTTCATCTCCAGGGAGCAGCTGAATGCAGTTCTCTTTATGATTAACCCAAGGGGATGAGGCCAGAATATGATTATTCAGAAGCCCCCATTTGATATGTTACCCCCAATATCAACTAAGCCAGTTGCTATCTCTGGCAATAAAGCATGAATAAAGCAATTAGCATCAATTAACTTTTACAAAGTGATATATACTCAAAAGGTTTAGAAAGACTGAAATATACATTCTTTCCACCTCCACTTCCACCAAAAAAAAACCTAGTCACACTCACCTATTCTTACTATATATTACCTTACTAAATGTTCATTTCTAAAGACTAATTAAATGAAACTAACTTGTAATCAATGATAAGTACACCGTGGAAGCTTCTGGAAAACAGTAGAAAACTCAGTCTCTTAGGGTTGCCTGTAGAACCCTGAAGGGAGTAGTGTCTTGAACCTCCTGGGGATGCAACCTGCCAGTTCAGGTTGGGTTGGGATAGTGAAACCAGAGCCTAAATTACATTAATGTGAAAAGAGTGGAAGAAACTTTCCAAGGTCAATTGAGAGAGTAATAGGATAACTTCCTCAGTGGAGAATAGGGAGGGTCTTTAGGATACCTGGCAGAAAGAGAGATCCTTAACCATTCTCCTGTCCATGACTATGGTAGCTTACATTCGGATGTAACATAGTTCAGTAGGAAGAGTGACAGCTGAGAGTGGGTTCTACTTTTAGTTGGGCTACTGACCAATTTGTCTGGGCCTCCAAGTCATTATCTGTCAAAGAGTAATGATAATCTCTCCCCAGCCTATCTCATGGTGATATGTGAAGCATCAGATGAGGTCCTTAAATGACAAAGTGCTCTGATTGAAGAACCACTACTCTTTCCACTGAACCACACTAAGCAGTGGTTAAGTAGGAATAATAGTGGGTGGTTGGAATGCCCAGGGAAAGGCAGCCCTCAGGAGAACTTGTAATTGGGTTGTTAGCCTGGAATCGCAACATGGGTAAATGAACTTCATACTCAATACCTAGCTGGGCCAAGCCCAGATTGACTCTAGGGTGTGTGTGTGTATGTGTGTGTGTGTGTGTGTGTGTGTGTGTGTGTGTGTGTGTGACAGAGAGAGGGAGAGAGAGAGAGAGAGAGAGAGAGAGAGAGAGAGAGAGAGAGAATGAGCTCTGGCTGGAAAAATAGTCTTTCTCTTTTGGGACCAAGGCAAAGTAGAGTATTGACAGGAATGGACAAGCCAAACTTAAGAAAATTAGAGAGTAACCAAGGATTGGGTTTTTCTACTACACATGCCACTATTGGAGGGTGCCAAGCTCGCATTTTTCTCAGTCCTCCAGGGTTTTTTCACATGAGTATCCTGGACTTGTGCATTAGGGGTTTGAGAAAAAGACTTAAATGAAGGATTTTTCATTTACCCCAATTCTTAAGTCTCATCTTCAGATCCTCCATTCTGTTGAGCTTTTCTTGAATCTTGGCATCTTTTATCTAGCTTCATAGCCCATCCTGCCAACTTTGATAAAGTACCAGGGTCGGATGACAAGACCAGGGCAGTTTGGTGGCAAAGTGGATAAAAGACTCATTGTCATGAATTCAAATCCAGCCTCAGACACTTACTAGCTATGAGACCCTGGGTCACTTAACCCTGTTTGCCTTGATCTCCTCATCTGTAAAATGAGCTGAAGAAACAAATGGCAAACCATTCCAGTATCTTTGCCAATAAAACCCAAAATGAGGTCACAAAGAATTGGACATAACTGAAACGACTGAACAACAAAAAGGGGGATAAGCCTAGAAAGTCAGTGAGCACATTTAGGGTTTAGATTCAGCATTTAGATTGCTAGAGCTGGGACCAGAAAGATCAGGGTCTGAATCCTGCTTTAGACAGTGTTAACCATGTGACCCTAGACAAGTCATCTTCTCTCTCAGTCTCAGTTACTTTATCTGTAAAAAATGAGGATAATAACAGCATGGGCCTCTCAGGGTTGCTGTGAGGATCACATATGATATCACATGTACATCTGGACTCTGAGTGCCTAGTCCAGACCTGGAGAAGTAAGTGGGAAAGGTATACATACATATAGTTCCTCTTCTAGCTTCCATCCCCAATCCAGCACTCACAGGTTTAAAATTTGAATCAGTGAGAATGAGGAGGTTGCAGAGGGATACTCTGTATCCAAGAGCACTCTCTCTTTGTATCCCCTCACCTCAAACCATAGCTCAAAGCCCCCATTAGTGACCTTACTTCTAATAGTCAGTCAGTAGACACAACTAGCTTCAAAGCAAAGGCTTTTACTAGATCCTGTAGTAATAAAAATGGCTACAAAACATTCCTCATCTCCCCACCCCCACCAACCTGGTATGTGTACTTTCTTGCAAACGCACACGTTGTTAGTAGAAAGAATGAACATAAACTTACATTGTACTGATAGTCAGGCATACATGTGGGGAACACATGTGGCCGAGGAAACTCACACCTCCACAAGCTTCCCATTTTCTTTCTCTTGAGCTTCCACAGAATAGTATCTCAGATGGGTGCCTCTGCTAGGAAAATTAGCCATCATCATCTAGCTGAAGTGTAGAAGTGACTTTGCACAAAGCTACCCTCCGCCTCAATCCCTCAGACTCCACTACTGTGCCCAGGACTTGGCAGGTTTAACTTTTTAAAGTCCTCCAGAGGGGAGGCCAGTCTTTTGCCAGCCAACGCCAAGCTTCTTTTCCAATTCAATTAGGAACTTTTTCATTCTTGGAAAAGAGATGGGATAACAGAGTGTAGAAGGTCTTTGCACTTCATTAATATGTTAACACTTCATTAACTCTATTATCTACCCTTTACTTTCTTTTATTAAATCCAATGAGTTGGGGGAAAGGGGAAACCAAATAAGTGTACATGCTTTCGACAAAGTGAGAGCCATGGAGAGAAGAACCACATGGTTTGTGTGGTGGAAGTTCATGAACCTAAGCGTCTTAAAGAAGGGGCCCAATCCCGGGCAATGATACTGAAATCCAGCCTTCTAGAGGAGAAAGGGAGTTCGTTCCTGTGTAGCATCAGCTTTGGGTTCCCTACATGGCAACATCAGGTTCAAGAATTCTGAAATTTAACCTTGTAGAAAGAGAGGGGGCATTACTTATTGAGGAAGGAAGGAAGAAAGGAAGGAAGGAAAGATGGAAGAGAAAGAAATGGAGGGAGGGAGACAGAGAGTAAGAAAGAAGAAAAGAAGGAAGGAAGGGAAAGAAAGAGGAAGAAAGGAAGGGAGGGAGGGGGAGAGAGAGAGAGAGAGAGAGAGAGAGAGAGAGAGAGAGAGAGAGAGAGAGAGAGAGAGAGAGAGAGAGAGAGAGAGAGAGAAGCATTTAGGCATCTATTATGTGCCAGGCACTGTGTTAAATACACTTACAGATATGGTCTCATTTGTTTGTCACAATAACCCAGGGTGGTTAAGTGATTCTTAGTCTCATTTTTACTGTTGAAGAAACTGAGGCAGGCAGAGGTTGTTAAGTGACTTGGCCATGATCACACAATTAGTAAGTATCTGAGGCTAGATTTGAATTCAGGTCTTTCTGACTCCAGATCCAGTGCTTTATCCATTGTTCTATTTAGTTATATCTGCTATGTGCCAGACATTCACTAGCAACTGGGGATTTAAAGACAAAAATGAAATAGTTTCTGCCGTGAAGGAACTTACATTCTGAAACTGTTTCATTTTTGTATCTGTAAATCTATCATCTTATATGTTCCTGGCCCATGTTGTTCAATCATGTGGGATTCTTCGTGATTCCATTTAGGGTTTTCTTGGCAGAGATACTGGAGTAGTTTGCTATTTCTGTTTGTTTTACAGATGAGGAGACTGAGGCAAATAGGGTTCAATGACTTGCCCAAGATCTCATGGGTAGTAAATGTCTAAGACCAGGTTTGGACTCAGGAAGATTGAGTCTTCCTGGCTCTAGGCCCACCTCAATATCCACTGTGCTACCAGATGCATCATATCCAGCTTGGAGACTAAGAGATGGCTGTCTTTAGGTAAAGTGCCATGGTAAATATTGATTATAGGGAACTGAGGGAGCAGGGATGAGAAATTTTGTATGAAGTAAGTCAAATGAGGACAACTGTTTACACAAAGATGTAACAGTTTTTGTTTACAATGTAAACAAAAGAATAATAAGATGAAGCCCATATTGAATACTGTGTAATTGTAACAAGCTTCAATAGCCCTGAAGAAGAAAATGAGGAAATGTATCTCTCTTCTTTGGTTTGATACTATAGGTACAAAATGTTACACAAGTCATCAAATACATTGTATCAATTGCTGTTACAAACTGTTTTGAGTTGTATAGTGGTTAACTAGAGCTGTGAGCCTGGAGTCAGGAAGCCCTGAATTCCAAGTCAGTACTAGCTGTGTGGCCCTGGGCCAGATACCTAACCTCAGTCAGCCTCAGTTTTTTCAACTATGAAATGGGGATAATAAAAGCGCTTGCCTTTCAGAGTTGTTGTGAGCATTAAATGAGATAATATTTGTAAAGTACTTAGTATAGGACCTGACACACAACAGGTACCAAATATGCTTGTTCCTTTCCATATATAAGTATGTATTCAATGACCTCTAGATTTTGGTTGATGGTATCTGTGTGAAAGGTTAAACAGAGGCAATGACCTTGACCCATCAACTTAGCCTTATCTCAACTTCTATCTTCTTTGCCTCATACTCAACCAAATGGTAAAGCAGAGGGAATTTTTGGAACGGATAAGACAACCACTGGTTGGAGAACGGGCTCAACTCCTGGTCTAGCTTGCCAGAAGATATGAACCTGTAGGGAATTATTTAGACAGCACAGAGCCAAGATGGAATGTAAAATGACTATTCAGTAGTCCTATAAATTGTTCATATTTAGATGCTTAAGTTTCAACCACCCAGGAGAGCATGACAGCAGTTTTAAGTTATTATATCCTGTTTTAAGTCTCTGTCAGAAAGCACTTGCAAGTCTTTTCATTTATCATTTCTTTTATGCAGAGGTAACATATATCTGTCTTTTATCTGATCCTGAGAGTAGACTGAGTATCTTTCTGTTCCTTGCTTTGGGAACACCCTTGACATAAACCAAAAAGTAAGTTTTAAGAAATTCTTTCTCTGGACTTTGGGCTTTGGGGAGATATAAAGAGCCAAAGCCTCTTTTAGGAAGAACAAGGAAGAAGAAGAAGAAGAAGAAGAAGAAGAAGAAGAAGAAGAAGAAGAAGAAGAAGAAGAAGAAGAAGAAGAAGAAGAAGAAGAGGAGGAGGAGGAAGAAGAAGAAGAAGAGGAAGAAGAAGAGGAAGAAGAAAGCCAGTTCCTTTTTAAGGTGGTCAGACTTCTTTCCCCATGGCTGCCTTGCTTACATGCATTAGGGTCCAGAGCTGAGAAATAAATATTCCATTGTAGAAAGAGAGAGAGTGCAGAACCCTTAGCCCCCCTAAGACCAATAGAGGATTTTTATTATCACATGTTTATTCATTCAATAGACTTTTGTGTGCTTAATGTATTGAACACTGACCTAGGTACTGAGGATACACATTAGTCAATCACCCACAAGTACTTGCTAAGTACCTACTATGTATCAGGCACTATATGAGACACTGGAGATACCAACTGAATGAATGGAACAGTCTTAATTGCAAGAAATATTTGAATGGGACAGACAAATGCATAAAAAAATATAGACAGTAAAAAGTGAATACATAAAGATATACACAAAGTGGTCAAATACAAAGCAAAAACAAGCAAGCAAAAATAAACCCAAAACCA
This sequence comes from Bettongia penicillata ogilbyi, assembly GCA_023548195.1. Classification (NCBI taxonomy): domain Eukaryota; kingdom Metazoa; phylum Chordata; class Mammalia; order Diprotodontia; family Potoroidae; genus Bettongia; species Bettongia penicillata. Next base: position 1,976,416 of record JAJHZJ010000089.1, read on the forward strand.
GAAAGAAATGGTTCCTTCAAGAAATTCCGATTCTGTTAGTATGTATATAGAACTCTCTTCTTGCTCCTGCAGTCTGCCGGTAGGTCCCTGATTGGAGACACTGTGTCTCCTCCATCAAATTGGGAGCTCTTCCATCACACTCTTTTTCTAAATTGGAATTCTTTCATTTGCCTCCGTTTCACAAACCCTGATGAAAGGAGCCTCCTTAATCACTGAAGTTACTTCTACATTTGGGTTCTCCCTCCAAGATGGCCAGAGCTGGCTTAGTCCTGTGTTCCAGGGAACATTCAGACATGCAAAAGGACAGCTACTGAAGTCATTATGCAGGAATTTTACCTGGAAAGTAGGAGACTAGTGGTTTTGGGACTGCCCCTACTTGACCCATCCATACTATCCGCTGCTTAGATACCGTCACACTCAAGAAGTAGGGTCCAATGCAAACAGGTCCTAATCTTAACCTTCTCTTGCTATGGGGCCTTGGAAAAATAACTTAATTCAATTCAACAAATGTTGCTGGGATCTTCAAACACAAACCAAAAAATAAAAATAAAAACTGTCTCTGCCTTCTCTGGGATTTAAACTTTGTTTCTTCATTTGGATCACAGGACTAACCAAGTAGGTTGTGAATAAAATGAATGAGTGTATGGAGCAGTGCTCTGAAATGTACAAAGCACTATTCAAAGGCAAGGACAGTATAAGCACAATTATTTAGGCAGCATGGTGTAGTTCATTCAGAAGTCTTTCCTAATTACTGGTGTCTATGTTTGTTGTTCGGTCATGTCTGACTCTTGCCAACTCCATGGACTATATCATGCCAGTCCCTTCTATCCTCCACCACTTCTATGGACTATGTTAAGGATCTTAAGAGAATTATCAGAAATCTAAAGCTCTCTCTGTGTGTGTGTGTGTGTGTCTTGTGGGGACCTTAGAGGTATCTGATTCAATGTCTTCCATTTAAAGATGAGAAAACAGAGGAGCAAAGAGGTTAAGAAACCTGCCCACAGTCACACACGAATTCAAACTCCGATTGTGTGACACTCAAGTTCACCATTCTGATCTACTTCCCCTCTCTGACACTACTTCCTCACCTACAAAGTGACAACAGCAATCTTTGACCTATTTACCCCATAAAGCTGTTTAATTTAATTCAAGAAGCATTTTTTTAAAAAATCAACTGTGCTCACTGCTGAATATACAAAACTAGAATAAAACACAAACCTTGACTTTAGTGAACTTACAGTCTAGTAAAGGTGAGACCTATACACAATAACTCTCTTGTGAGTTTTTGGAATCCAAAACAACAACATGAATTCAGCTGTTAAGATTCTTAATCATAAGTGAAGCTTGAAAAGATTATAGAAGCCCCAGTTCTCTACCATTTGTGATTCTTCCTTGGGCAGCCATAGTCTTATTCTTCCGCCTTACATGCAACGTAGATGTGGCTGCATCTAACATAAAATAGCTGGCACAGCGAGTTAGCTGATCTAGGATGTGTCCCACTCCATCTCTAAAAGAAGTTGTAATTTCCAACTTTGAGGAGGGCCATGGATGAATGTTTACCCCTTTACTCATCTATCTCCAAGAGGGAAATTAAACTAGAACTATGTCTATCTGCCATGCCAGACATAATGGTAGTCTAGGGGTATGATTCTTCGGGGATTTGAGATAATTATTATTTTCTTTAATCACTCTTAAGGGGAGAGTAACATTGAGCTTACTCAAAAGTTTAGCTCCAGTTCATGAAACTCTGGTTACTCAAAAGGTGATTCACTGAAAAACAATAAATCTCTTTATCAGAGATTGTGAGAGGTTATATAGATTAGTATCGATGAATGAATAGAAAAGAGTAAATGAGCCTTGGAGAAAGTGAGATAAGATCTTGGCTTAACTAAGGAAAGAGAATGATCCACAGGTAGGTAAGTGGAAGGGGAAGGGAAGGGAATAAACCTTTATATAGCACCTACTATGTGCCACACATTGTGCTAAGTTCTTTACAAATGTTATCTCATCTGATCCTCTCTAGATCTCTAGAGTTGGAGGTACTGAAAGTCAAGCGATACTTTGGAGATGGGGGCCATATATTTCATCTTCAGTCTTCTGGACTCCAAATTTATCATTGTATTAACTGGAGTTTGAGTATTTCACAGTTGTTTTTCTCTACAATATTGTCCTTACATAAATTGTATTCCTAGTTCCTCCAACCTCACTCTGTATCCATTCATAGAGATCTTTTCAGTTTCCTTTTAAATTTTCTATTTTGTCATTTCATTATTTGTCATCATTGTCATTCATTCAATAATACTCCATTACATTTATATAGCATACTTTGTTTAGCTGTTTCTCAATAAGAAAATAGCCTTTAGTTGCCCATTTGGGGCTATTCCAAAAAGTGCTGCACAAATATTTTTATACTTATAACTCCTTTACCTCTTTCTTTGATCTTTTTGGGATATAGGCCTAGTAATGGTATATAGTCAAAGAATACATATATATACACACACATATATGTGTGCATACATACATATATGTATGTGTATGTGTGTATACATGCATACATATATGTATGTGTATGTGTGTGTATTAGTGGTATAGTCAAAGAATATATACTGTGTAACATTTGGGTGTATATATGTACTAATAAATTGCTTTTCAGCATGACTGGACCACTTCACTGATCCTCCGACAGAGAAGTAGTGTGCCTTTTTCCCCCATAGTCTCTCCAACGTGTATAATTTTCATCTTTTGACATCTTTGTCAGTTTGATGGGTATGAAGTAAAATCTCAAAGTTGTTTTAATGCGTATTTATCTAATTATTAGTGACAGAGCATTTTTCATGTGGTTGTTGATAGCTTTGATTTCTCCCTTTGAAAACTTAATTATAACCATTTATCTATTGGGGAATGACTCTTGCTTTTATAGATTTGAATTAGTTCTTTATATATTTTGGATATGAGACTCTAGAAATTTGCTGCAAAATTATCTTTCCCATTTGTTTATTTTCCTATTAATTTTAACTACATTAGCCTTATTTTGCAAAAAAAAAATCTTTAAAATTTTATATAATCAAAATTATCCATTTTGCTTTGTATGATCCTCTCTGTCTCCTATTTAGTCATGCTTCTATTCTTCATAAATCTGAAAATAATTTCTTCCTACAATTTGCTTATGATATGACCTTTTATATCTAGTTCATGTATCCATTTGCAGCTTATCTTGGCATATGGTGTGAGAAAGTGATCTAAATTTAATTTCTTCCAGACTGCTGTACAGATTTCTAGCACTTTTTGTAAAATAGTGAGTCCTTCTCTTAGGAACTGGGGTTTGGGGATTAATCAAATACTATGTTACTGTGTTTATTTGATTTTATAGGTTGTATACCTAATCTGTTTCATTGACAAACCTATTTAGTTTTTAACCAATACCAAGTAATTTTAATTATTATTGCTTTATAGTATAGTTTGAGATTTGGTATTGCTAGGCCCATTCCCTTTCTCCACCCCGCAATTATTACTATTGAAATTCTTGACATTCTGTTCCTCCAGATGAATTATTTTCCTAGCTCTATAAAATATTTCTTTGTCAGTAAGTCAATCAGTCAAAACATTTATTAAGCACCTACTATGTTCCAGGTACTGTGTTAAATACTAGGGATACGAAGCGAGATGGGAGACAGACCTTAATGTCTTGTATTTTCTATTTGATTTTTTTAACACTAATTTTTAAAAATTGAGTTCCAAATTCTCTCTCCACTCTACTTCCCCATCCATGGAGAAGGCAAGCAATGTGATATCAGTTATATATATGAGAGCATGCAAAACATATTTCCATATTAGCAGTGTTGCAAAAAAAGGGGAGGGGACAAGAAAAACAAATAAAAAATTATAATTCAATCTGCTCTCACACTTTAGTTTTCTTTCTGGAGATGGATAGCATTTTTTTCTATCATGAATCATTCAAAATTGTCTTAATCTGAGTAGCTAAGCCTTTCAGAGTTGATTATTATTACAATATTGCTATTACGGTGTACAGTGTTCTTCTGGTTCTTCTCACTTCACTTTGCATCAGTTCATATAAGTCTTCCTAAGTTTTTCTGAAACTGTCCTGCTTGTTATTTCACATAGTACAATAGTATTCCATCACAATTTATACCACAACTTGTCTAATCATTCCTCATTTGATGAGTATCCCCTCAATTTCCAATTCTTTGCCATCACAAAAATAGCTGTTATAAATAATTTTTTTCCTATAGATCCTTTTCTTTTTTCTTTGAATTCTTTGGGGTACAAACCTGTAGTGGTATTGCTGGATCAAAAGGTATACATAGTTTGATAGTCCTTTGGGAGATAGTTCCAAACTTGTTCTTCAGAATGATTGAACCAATTCACAACTCTCAGTGTATTGTATCCCAATTTTTCCATATTCCCTCCAATATATGTTATGTTCCTTTTCTAACATATTAGTCAATCTGATAGGTGTGAGGTGGTATATTAGAGTATTTTTAATTTGCATTTCTCTAATCAATAGCGATTTAGAGCTTTTTTTTTCATATGGCTATAGATAGCTTTGATTTCTTTGTGTGAAAACTGCCTGTTTATATCCTTTGACCATTTATCAAATGGAGAATGGCTCTTATTTTTTTTTTTATAAATTTGGCTCAGTTCTCTCTATAGTTGAGAAATGAGGCTTTTACCAGAGAGACTTGCTGTAACATTCCCTCTCTCCTTCCAGTTTCCTGCTTTCCTTTTAATCTTGGCTGCATTGATTTTGTTTGTGCAAAAACTTTTTAATTTAATATAACGAAATTATACATTTTACTTTTTATGATCTTCTCTATCTCTTGTTTAGTCATAAATTCTTCCCTTATCCATAGCTGTGATAGGTAAAATTTTCTGAAGTTCCCTAATTTGCTCATGATATCCCCCTTTATGTTTAAATCATGTACCCATTTTGACTTTATCTTGGTATGTACTGTGAGATGTTGGTCTATACCTAGTTTCTGCCAAACTGCTTTCTAGTTTTCTCAGCTATTTTTGTCAAATAGTGAGTTCTTGCCTCCAAAACTTTGAATCATTGGGTTTATCAAACAATAGATTGCTATGACCATTTACTGTTGTATGTTGTAGCTACTCTGGTACCACTCAGTCTCTTAGCCAGTACCGGATATACCCTGCTCTCAAAGAGTCTAAAGGGGGAGACAACATACAAACAACTATGTAAAAACAAACTGCATACAACATAAATTTGAAATTATTAATAGAGGAAAGGTACTAGAAATAAGGGGAATCAGAAAAGACTTCCTGTAGAAAGTGAGATTTTAGTTGGGACTTGAAGGAAACCAGGAGGTAGATTTAAGATTGGAGAATAGTCCAGGTAGAAAATACGGACATTGAAAATTCCCAGAATCTGGAGATGGAAAGTCTTGTTCAAGGAACAGTAAAAAAGTTGCCATTAAAGTCAGGAGCCTTACTGGATTGCAAAATTTATGAGAAGGAAAATGTAAGGTATAAGAAAACTGAAAAGGTTGGAAGGGAACAGGTTACAAAAAGCTTTGAATGCTAAATGGAGGATTTGATCTTGGAGGCAAAAGGGAGCCACTGGAATCTACTGAATAGGAGTGAAAAGTAAGACTTTAGAAAGAAAGATCACTTTGGCAGTTGAACAGAGGGCAGACTAGAGTAGGGAGAGACTCAGACAGGCAAACCAACAAGCCTACTGAAATGGAACAAATGGGAGGTGATAATGGCAGGCACTTGGGTGGTGGCAACATCAGAACTTGATTAACCCAGAGCAGAATTAGTAAATTCACTTAGTTACTATTATCATTTTTATTATATTGTCTTGACCTGCCCATGAGTAATTGATATTTCTCCAATTACCTTGTTCTGTATTTCTTTTATCTGTTGTTCAGTCATTTCAGTCATGTCCAGATCTTCATAATCCCATTTCAAGGTTTTCTTGGCAAACATACTGTAGTGGTTTACCATGAATCTTCCTGATTCCAAGCTCAGAGCTCTATCCACTATGCCACCTAGATACCCAGTGTCTTTTATAGTTGGATTCATATAGTTCCTACATGCATATTGGTAGATATTCTCCCAAATGTTTTGTAGTTTCTATTGTTATTTTGAATGGGATTTCTCTTTCTAGTTCTTCCTGCTGGACTTTGTTGATGACATACAAGAATGCTGATGATTTGTGTTGATTTATTCTAAATCCTGACACTTTGCTGAAATAATTGGTTTTGCTCTCTCTCTCTCTCTCTCTCTCTCTCTCTCTCTCTCTCTCTCTCTCTCTCACACACACACACACACACACACACACACACACACACACCTTTAACTGCCACAATTCAATACATGAAAAATTTATTAACTGTATGCTATATGCCAGGCTCTGTAATAGGCATAGGGAATACAAAATAAAAACAAAACCCTGCCTGACCCTCAGGGAGTCTACTTTGTGTTGGAACCTAGCAACTATGTAATAGGTAGACCAAGGTGGACCCAATCAACATCATGAGATTACAAGGTATGGACATATGTCTGAAGGTTAACTCCCATAGAGGATGGCATGTGTCCTGACACCTAGAAGAGAACCAGATTATGAAAGGTCTTAAATGTATGCTTAAAGAATTTAGTAAGTGATGGCAACAGATATTTTATCCTATAGTCAATGAAAAAACATTAAAGATTTTTGAGCAGGCAAGAGATATGGGGGAAGACAGTGCCACAGGAAGATTATTTTGACCACTGTATAGCATGTAGAAGACAGAGGGGGAGAGAGAGAGAGAGAGAGAGAGAGAGAGAGAGAGAGAGAGAGAGAGAGAGAGAGAGAGAGAGAGAGAGAGAGAGAGAGAGAGAGAGAAAGCACAAACTGAATTGGGAGGCTATTGTAGAAGCCCAGGAGAGATGTGATGAGAGTCTTAATTTGAAAGATGAATGTGAGAGTGGGGAGAATGGGACACATTTGGGAGGTATTGTGGAGGCAAAATTGATGAGATTTGGTAACCAGTTGGATATGTTAGGCAAAGAAGAGAAAATGGTCAAGGATGAGTCTTGGGTTAGGAACATATGATTTCAAAGAAATTGGAAGTTTTGGATGAAGGGTGGGTTTAGAGGTGAAGATAATGAATTCTGATTTGTACATGTTAAATATTAGATAAGGGCATCCAGGTGGCACAATGGATAGAATGCCAGGCCTGGAGTCAGAAAGACTCATCTTCCTGATTTAAAATATGATTTCAGACACTTACAAAGGAAAGGAAGGGAAGGGAAGGGAAGAGGAAGGAGAAGGAGAAAAGAAGACAAAGGAAGGGAAGACAAGGGAAGGGAAGGAAGAGAAGGAAAGGGAAGGGAAGGAAGGGAAGAAAAAAGAAAGCCAGGAGTGAAGAGGTGAAGAGGAATGGAGGGGAGAAGAGGAAGTGAGAGGATCTTTGGGGAAGCTCACAGTTTGATGGCAGAACATGGATGAAAAACCAGAAAAGAGGACTGAGAAGGAGCAGTAAGATAGGAGAACCAGAAGAGAGCAGTGTAGGGAATAAAAATACTGCCGAGGATGAGGGGGTAGTCTGAAATATCAGCAATTCCAGAGAGGTCAAGGAGGATGAGGACTGAGGAAAGTCAAGTGAACAAATCAAGTTAACCAGAATTTATTAAGCTCTTACTAAGTGCAAGGCACTGTGCTAAATGCTAGAGATACAAATCCCAACAAAAAAGATAGTCCCTGGCCTCAATGAGTATATATTCTAATGGGGACACATAATAAAATATAAATGGGATAAAACATAAAAGGTATTTGAAAAGATGTGTGGAGGGGTCAAGGAATGATGGTGGTGTCTGGAGTATGAAGAAAAGAGGAAAGCCCATTGGATTTAATTGAAAATGGTTGAAAACTTTGGAGGAAAAAGTTTCAGTAGAGTGATGGGGGCAGAAGCCAGAGTATGAGACTAAGAAGTGAGGTTGCTGAGCTTGGGTGTTAGGAGGCTCAAAGGAGACCATGGATGTAAAGCACTTTGCAAACCTTAAAGCCCTATAGAAATGCCAGTTGTTGTCATTACTGCTGTTGTTATACAGTTACCAGGTCTCCAGTATGTTGATTACTTCATTCCTTGAGCTTTCTACTACACTCATGCAGAGATTAAGTGGTATTTCTAGAGGAAAACAGAGGTATGCGGTAAATGTTTAACAATCTGGCTTTCCGGGAGGGAAAATGTATGCACTTGTGCTTTTAAATTTAATTCACATTATTAACACTTTCTTAAGTCTAGGGAGTCCACAAATAAATCAAACTGTGACTTGTAGATATTGAGAATTTCTGACATATAAATGTTCACACTGTTAAGGGATGTTAAGACTAGCTCCAGCATACCCTTGGTGGGGAGGAAGTAGAGGCAGTCAGTGTAGATGACTTTTTCTAAGAGTTTGATAGTGAAATATAGGAGAAATATGAAATTGAGAAAATGACAGGATCAAGTGAGATGGGTTTTTTGTTTATTTGTAAACTCTTAAGGATAGAGTATACCTGGGCCTGTTTTTAGGCAGCAGTAAAGAACTGATAGAGTTTCCTTCTGATGGATTAAGGCAGAGACCTTAAACCCAAGTCCTGTAGATGAAATAGGGCTACATGCAAGCCCCAATATTTCATGTTCATGTTCTCTCTATCCAGCTGCAAGTGATAGTGGTGGAAACATATTTTTCATCCACTTTGTTTTTCTAATGTGGAGGTTAAAATCAATTTCTTTCTCATTACTATGAATTTTAATGAGGAGGTTTTGTGTTTATCATGGTTTCTCATAGATTTAAAGTTAGAAAGAAATTTAGAAATCATTTAGTCCAAAAACTTCCTTTTAGAAAATAAGTGAGACCCTAAGAGGATGAATGATTTGGTCTAGAAGAGACAGGTAGGATAGTGGCGGAGCAGAGATTTGAAGGTAGGTCTTCCAATCTCTCTACCAAAGTGCCTCAATCACAGGTCTGCTCAGGAGTCCCATGGAATTAGCACAATGTTATCTTTGAATAGGAGCATTATCTCACAATCAGATATCCTTTTTCAGTCTAGTCCTTTTTTTTTTTTAATGTGAAATTTCCAGGGCTGCTCATTGAAAAGCAAGAGATTTTCATGCCTCTGTTTAAAACAGCGCAAACATTTTCCTCATTCAAAAGTTTAAGGGAAATGAACTTTTGAAATCCATGCAAAGGAAAACATAGATTTGGCTTTCATATTATCTTAATTCATTTGATTTGCATGTGAGAAGGGTGGAGATAAGACAAGAAGTCTCTGGCATCCAATAAGGCATTGGAGTCAGGAGGTCAGAGTTCAAATCATAGTGCTACAACTAACTAGTGGAATCCTCTTAAGTCATTCCCCCTCTCTTTGCCTCAGTTTTCTCATTTTAAAAATGAAGGGTTAACAGGAGTGGGGAATCTGCAGTTCACAGGCCATATGTGACCCTTGAGGTCCTCAAGTGCGGCCCTTTGACTGAATCCAAACTTCACAGAACAAATGACCTTAATAAGAGGATTTTGTTTCTGTAAAACTTGGACCCAGTCAAAAGGCTGCACTCGAGGACCTAGAAGGCCACATATGGTCTCAAGGCCACAGGTTCCCCACAACTAGCCCTGGAATCTCTGCAGTCCCTTCTAGGTTTAATCCTGGGCGTCCCAAAAGTCTTAGTGTGATTTTATATTATTAAAGGTTTAAAACTGCACCTAAGACTTTTGGGACTATACTATATTTCATGATTTATGTAATAGGCAAGGGCTATAAATTTAAAATGAAGCTATATTTTGAGTTTGATACCCAGGTCTACTAAGACTTGGTACTCTTAATGTCATCCTCCTGGGTATAGAATATATTGAGTCATTATCTGTCATTATCACCATAGTGTGAATTAGCCTAGCACATCTTTTCCAACACAGTTGGTTGAGAGCCATCATTGTTACACCAGAAGGTTGGAAGGTGGCCAGGGAAAGGAGGGACTGCATAGTGAGGCCATGGTAGGTGGAGTTTTAAGTATTCAGGATTGAGGACACAGAAGTGCTGATCACTGAGTGGGAGGGAATTAGATTTAGGAAAGGTGAGGCACGGGTAGAGATGGAAGAATAGGAAATTATGATCAGGTAAAGGAATTTTGTAGTTTTGGGTCATGGGGGTGTTACATATGAGTGATGGTGAGATCAAGGGTGTGACTAGTCCTGTGTACAGCAGAGGTGGAGTGATGGTGCATAGGACACTAGATTTGGAGTCCAGAGACATGGGTAGTCAAATATTGACTGATTAATCCTGTCCTTGGTCTTTGGATTTTAGTTTTCTCATTAGCCAGATGAAGATAATAGTCTTTTCACCACCTACCTCGAAGGGGCTTTGAAGTATCAAACAAAAGTATACATGTGAGGAGCTTTAGAACTATGAGTTACTGTTATTTGGCTGCATAAGAAAGGGATCTAGAAAAGCCTTTATATCCTGAGCACCAAGGAAACAGGGCCAGAATAGCTGTGTCTTCAGCTATAGAGACATCAGCCTTCCTCAAGCACTCAGGAGAGTCAGGGGGAAGAGGAGGGGAAAAGAAGGGTCCTCAGTGTCCAAGAAATTCTTTGTCAGGGGAAGAGGAAAGGGCAAAGGAATAGAACTAGCCCCTTCATCGCCTTGTAAGAGCAATAACTCACATTTCTACCGCACTTGCAATTTGATTGTGGGGTATGTCAGGCAGATGCTATTTTCCCCATTTTAAAGAAGTTGAAAGATAAATTGTGTGTCTTTGCTAAATGCTGCATACCTAGTGAGGGGCTGACCCAGGATTTGGGACTTTTGGCTCTGGATTCTTTGCTTCTTTTTTTTGTGTAACACCATCCTGCCTCCTGTCTCTCCTCTTTTGGGGCTCTGACCTGGATTACCCTTCACCTACCAGTCAGCCCAGGCTATCCCACTTGATAAGGAGACAGAGTAGCTCTGGCCGCTCTGGAGAGGCCAAAGCACTGGGCCTAGAGTTAGAGGACTAGGGTTCCAATCTATCATTTAGCATATTTAGTCACTTGGACCTCTGTTTTCTCATCTGTAAAAGGAAGGGGCTGTCTAGTCCAGGGGTGGGGAACCTACAGCCTCAAGACTACATGTGACCTTCTAGGTCCTCAATTTGTTCTATGAAGTTTGGATTCAGTCAAAGGGCCAAACTTGAGGACCTAGAGGGTCACATGTGGCCTTGAGGTCACAGGTTCCATATCTCTGGACTAGATAGTCATTAAGGTCCCTCTTAGTTCTAACTCTAGGGTCCTTCATGATTTGTGTTTGTGTTGGGGATAGAGTCAAGTTGAGGACTGCTGGAGGCTGAGCCCATAGTATCTCTAACAGCTACCCTGGTAAAGAGGATGGATAGAGATATACAGGAAACTTGCCTTTTGGCCTCTTCCTGACCAGGGCTTTCATCCCCATCATTCCCTAGGGAGTCACAGGCAGCAGCTGGCATCCAGCTGTAGCAGCCCAGTCACCCGCCTGCCTGCCTAAGACAGGAAGCAAGAAAATTATCTGCATGCAGGCCAGACACTAGGGTGGGGGTAGGGGAGCAGACTGCTGATGGAGGCTGAGGGCCAGGGCCTTTGGTCTGGAGTGGAGCCAGGACATGTGGGTAGTATGCCAGGATGGGGGCTACCACCAGAACCACACTGCAGGGGTGGGAGGTGGGGAGAGGAGCCCAGAACTGGGAGCATTGGTTTGGAGAGGGGAGGGGAGACCCTCTAGTTCTCTGGAGCTGTTTACTCCAGAGACAAGGCAGCTGCAGCCTGGCAGCTTTTCTAGGGGAACAAGGAACTACTGGTTCTATGGAAGGAGCGCTGGACTGAAACTCAGGAGTTTGACTCAAGTCCCAGATCTGTCACTAACAAGTTACTTCAGCTCCCCAGTCTCAAATGTCTCTTCCTCAGTAAAATGAGGGTGGACTGTATCATCTCTTAGTTTTATCTTCAAGTTTTACGGTTCTTTGACTTCTGCCCTTTGGGTTCCCAGGAATACATCCTCTACCCCCTTGGTTCTTCAGCCTTCCCTGCAGCCTCAAACTAATTATCTGAAGATAGCTGTATCTTTACTCAGCTTCAGCCAAATTCTATTGATTTCTATTGTTCTTATGTTGCCTTTAGAGACAGATTTATCCCTTCCCCTCTCCTACTCAGAAAACCATCTCTTGAATAAAAATTTTTAAAACAAAGATTTTTTTTTTAATCCAGAAGGACTAAATAACACACTGACTGGCTTTAATGATATATGCAACATTCCACACCCTCATTCATCCCATGGACCCTTACCTCTTCATTTCTTTTGTGAGGCTAACTTGGTTGTGATAACTAGGCAATATTCAGCTCCTACTGTTATTTGCAAAGGTCAGATCTTACCTTCTTACAATCCACCTTGTACTCTGTATTTATCTCCTTCCTTCCTATGGTGGTTGTTCAGGGACATGAGGAAGGCCTGGGAGAATCCATGGATAAAGGGGCAGGATTGAGAGAGAAGAGACTACATAATCAGCTAGTTTGTTATACAATCAACTGCTTTTATTTATGAGCAAAACAGACTTGAAGTAGCTCAAAAGAACCTTGAGACGCTCAGATTTAGAGAATCTACCCCAAATATTCACATGGACTATATGTGCCCAACCTGTGATCCAACATTCTGAGCTAGTATTGGTCTGATCAGCCACAGCTGGACACACTGAAACTTGACTAACATCGTGATGTCATTTTGCTCCTCTTCAAGAAAGAAGGACAACACTAACCAGTCTGTGTTAAAGCATGAAGAAGAACATAAAACCCTTAGGGGCACAAAATCCCCGGTATGGGGAAGTGAAGGGAAATTGAGTCACAGAGTGGACAAGTAACCTTTCCAGGGTTATCTGGTGAGTGACAAAGCTTAGTGGATACTCTACAGATATAGATACCCTACAGCCCAGGACTCTCTGAATAAAACTGAAGTCAATAGGACCTGCAAAGCTCTCCCAACCCTAAGGTTTCATTCAAAGTATTCATTCATTCACTCATTCATTCTATAAGAATTTATTGAATATCTACTGTGCCCAGGGTATCATTTCAAGTATAAAAAGGTATAAGACTTAGTTCCTGTCCATAGTTAGATGAATTTAAGATCCTTTGCAGTTTTAAATCTTGTATTCTTATAGGTCACCTTTTTCCCATCTTAGAGCTTGGTCAGGTATTGAAGATGCCACTGCCACTCCCAGCCACCACCTTGATTTTTGTCTTGCCACTGGATTTAAAGAGAGTGAGGCTGACCATTTCTTGAAACTCTGCCTCATTTAAATCCGATTCACAAAGGATTCAAGACATCCCATGGTGTCACTGGTCCTCTGAAAACAAAGGACAAACATCTTGTATTTAATTATGTGTAGGTTATATCCACTGCATGCGTGCACACACACATACACACATGCACACACACACTCCTTTGTAAGTGCAATGCAAGCATTTTGAAAGCATTTTGTCTTTGTATCTTCAACACAATGTCCAGTAAAAGTTTTGCTGAATTGCATTGAATTAAAGACCTGAGAGGCTCCTGTCTAGCCATCAAATAAAGGAGGCTGGGGGAAAGGACTGGGCCTTCCTGCCAGCACAAGCAGCAGCCCTCTCTACACTTTTACATACATCTCTAAGGCAGAATGATATTTTGTGGTGATCTTTACCGTTAGACTAAAAGAGCACCAGGCCAGAAGGCAATAAATAGATCTAGTTTCTTATCTTGGCTCTGAATATTTCGTGCTATGTAACCTCCACAGGACACTTCCTCTCCCTAGATTTCAGGTTTCTCCTTTGTAAAATGGGGGTGGGTGGGGCTGGACAAGATTTGAGTTCTTAACCTCTTTCCTGTCATGGACTCTTTTGGCAGGCTGGTAAATGCATAAAATAAAATGCACAGAATTACAAAGGAGACTAATTATATTGAAATAATTTATCAAAACATGAAAAAAAAAGTTCATGGGTTCTGGGTTAAGAACTCTTGGACTAGATAGTTTCTAACATTCATTCCAAGTCTGAAATTCTGAAATTTTACCTAGGTTTTCCAAAGAGAATGATTGTTGGAGGGGAGGGAAGAAACATAGCAAAACCTCAAACAGTGACTTCTGTTTGCCCAGGCCAATGACCCTTACTCGAAGCCCCGAGGTCAACAAAGGTGGGAGGATTCCGGTGCTGGTGGAGCCAAGAGAGCAGAAAAATATCAGTCCTGGGGCTGTAAGAGGTAATTATAGAATGTTTTAACTGGAAGGGATCCAAGAAGTTATTTAGTCAAATTTCCTCATTTTACAGGTGAGTAAACTGAGGAAGAGAGAGCCGCTAAATATGTTAAGTGACCCTAGGTAAAGACACCTCTAAGGAGGAGGTGAGATGAGTGAGTGAGTGTGTGTGTGTATGTGTGTGTGTATGTGTGTGTGTGTGTGTGTGTATGTGTGTGTGTATGTGTGTGTGTGTGTGTGTGTGTATTTGTGTGTTAGAGGGGAAACCAAGCCTTCGGCAGTATCCAGCTAGAGAGTCTTCAAAAGGGAGGAGTGGCAGAGGACACAGTACATGTATCCCAGGTAAGCCGGCAGGAATGCGCTAGCAGACGAGTCTGGCGCTGCTGGGCCTCCCAGGTGACTCAGACACTGCCAGGAAGACCAAGATCCGCCCCCCCCTTCCCCAGTCTCCAGTCAGGGCAGCCTTCTCTTGCCCGCCAGCTGGGACCTAGGGCGCCGTGGTCAGGGGCCACGTTTGCCCCGGGCCGCCCATAGCCCCTGCACTGCCTGGTCTCGAGGCGGGATTCCCTTCTTTTCTGTGCCCCGGACTCCTTCCCGCTTCGCGCTCAAGACGCTGGAACCACCCAGGCCACTCCACTGGGGCTGCATCCCTCCGGACTGATTAGGAAAGAGCTGCAGGCGGTGACCCAGCTGCCAGTGAAACGGCTACTGATCTCCAAGCGCCGTAAGTACCTAGGCCCCCTTGGTGACCCTGGGAGGGAGAAACTCAGCGGGGGATGAGCATGAGTCAGGGGCAGACCCAGGGAGAAATTCCGTAATTCTTGAGCCCAGTCTCGGCAGCCGAGCCTAACTAGAACTCTCAAAGTTAGGTTAATGGTGAGTGATCTAGGAGTTTACTCTGGAGTAATTAAGTACTCTCTGAAGTCTGGGAGTCTGGGGGAGTAGGCTACTGTAATTAAGCACATGAGGTGCTGAGCTGAAGGAAGCCCAGATTCCACCCCTCCCCCAATCCCCAGTAGGTTAGAGCCTCCAGACGGTCACCCTGTAGTGACAGGACGCCTCCGTCTGCCAACCGACCCAGCAGGAATTGCCTCTTCAGTCCCAGAATGGGGAGTGCCGCTCATCGCCACACACACACACCCCTCCCAGGAGGTACAGACTGTCACACTGACCTAGAGTCAGTTCTCAGACTAACCCAGACCTACAGGGCACCGATGCTGCTCTTTGCCACCTCACCAAACACCCTTCTCCCCTCCTCTCCCTCCCCACCCAAGGCTCCCCAGGAGGGGATTGGTCCAGCTCACAATTCCAGATGTTCTCCACAACTGGCCCCTTCTTGAGCTAAATCCCTTCGGTCCCTCTTTCCCGGCTGCTATCCTAACCTAGTCTTCTTCTGGCCCCCATCCCCCCACCCCATCCAAGGCCCCTCTCCCACGCCACCGCCAACCTCGTCTTCAGAAAAGCTCTGCTACGTTTAATCAGACTAAACTACTGGGTCTCCCTTTGCCTCTCCCCCATCTCCCTCCCTCCCTTTTAAAGAAGCCTTCCTTGTTGATTGCTTTGGAGACCGACCAAAGTACCAATGTAGTAGACCTGTCCATCCTTCCCCCCTCCATCTACTCTAGCTCGTACGAGTATCGGGAGTTAAGGATCCCAATTTAGAGCTCTTGGAAGGTAAGGGGATGTGTGGTAGGGTATACGTGGGTGGTAAGGTAGTAAGGTAAGGTAAGGTGGTAAGGGAGTAGAGAGTGGGGGGCACACTGAAGAATTCCCTTGTCTTTTGAGGAATTTTTGCAGTCCAACTCCATTATTGCCATCGCTCCCCACCCCACTCCAGCATCTGAGCATCCTTTCCAGGGCTGGAGGGGGTTTAGAGTGGGGTGTTTCGCGAGACAGTTTTCAAACATTTAAACCTGCAATATACTAAGTCCTTCAGTCCCACGGTCAAGATCGTCTATCAGCCTGAATTACCTGGACAAATGTTCCATAGAGAGAAGTCCAAAGTCACTCTTTCTCTTTAGGTGATTTTCCCCCCTTCCATTGATTCCCCTCTCCCTTTCCCTTCCTCTCTCAAAACTTTTTCTTTTGCAAACTTTCGTTGAGTGGGGGAAGGGGAAAACGACCCGCCCCCTCCCCCACCCGGGCTCTGCTCCCAGACGCGGTGGTGGACTGGTGTGTGTTGGAGTGGAGGGGGAGAAGGAAGGGGGGCGGGGGCCCCTCTCTCCGCAGCGCGGAGGAAACGGACCTAGTGGAGCTTCCTGTGGGAGCCCGGGGCACCGCCGGGCCGGGGCCGGCCCAGCGCACAGACGTGTCCGGTCCTAGATCCGTGAAAGAGAGCGGAGGGAGGGGGTGTGAACCGAAGCCCCTCAGGGAAATCGTCCCAGAAAGCCAGAAAGACAAGTAGGGGAAGGGACCATAGACTTAGGACATGTAAAGGGGGCGGGGGGAGAAGAAAGGAGGGGAGAAGAGAGGGAGGGTGAGGGAGGGAGGGAGGGAAGGAGGGAGGGGAGGGGTGGGAAGGCACAAAAAGGAAAGAAGAGAAAGCAAGGAGAAAAGGAGGTGAAAGTAAAAGGGAAAGAAGGAAGAAGAGAGGAAAGAGGGAAGGGAGTGAAAGTAGACCAAAAGAAAGAAGGCTGCCCAAACCCCTGGTTGGGGAGTAACAGTTGTGCGCCAATGGCCAAGACTCCCCACGTCTGACACTGACCCTTTGGGGTGGCCCTGGAGATCTTCATGAAGTCTAGTAAATTTGCCGTTGATTCCAGGGGAAAGGGAGAGGGGGGGAGGAAAGGAGGGCTGATTGCGAGCCGCGTCCCGCCCCCCCAACAAGGCATGTTGTGACACCCCTCCCTACCCGCCTCCTCCCCCTGCTCCCACCCCAAGTGGCTGGTTGGCTTTGTGGGAGAGGCAGGGGAGAGCGAGAGGAGAGCAGGGGTCGGACGGGACGCCCGCTTTCCTCCGCCCTCTGGTCCAGCTCGGTCTTCTGCAGGTCCCGGGCAGATGTCCCAGGTGAACGGTTCGCTCTCCCGACACCATGACGCTCCCCATGGAGACCCCAGACAGGGTCAGCCCCCCAGTCCGGTCCTGGATTCAGCCTCAGGTAGGCATAGGAGGGGGATAGCACCAGAGGATGATGAAGCCGTGGGTGGGATGGGGGGGGGGGGGAACATCTCAGGAGAAGTGGGGTAGGGGTGAGGTTTCTTGGAGATCAGGGACCAGGGTGTGGAGGACCGCGACGGGGCTGAAGGTCTAGGAGCTCAGATTTCGGGGAGAGGGGTAGATGTGGAAAGGGACGATTAGAAGCCTGGCTGGACGGCGAGGGCTCGCTCCTGACGGCTTTGCTGGGAAACTGTGAGCTCCGCAAGAGATGGCGGGAATACGGGAAGGATCCCAGGGAGGGCTGAGGTCCGGCAGCACCAGGCTCTCTCCATCGCTCCTGCGCTCTCCCGCCCCTCCTCCCCCAAACGCACACACACGTCCAAAAGAAAGAAAGGAAGAGATATAAAAAAATCCCACAAAACTCTCTGTCTGTTTCGTCTGCCTTCCTGCGTCTCTCTCCTGATTTGTCCCCCCACAGTGCCTGTCCAGTGTAAACACCTTGGGGTGTGTGTATGTCTGAGTCTTTGGCTCTCCCTTCCTTTCCCCCGCCCCGCTAGAGCCCAGCTATTCCCGAAAACTTTTGTCTGCTCTCGCTGCCTCGCCTCCCCAAGGCGGCCGCAGCAGTTAGCGGCCCCAGGACCCCGCCCCCTCGCCCTTACCCTCTCTCTTCGCTTCCCTGAACGCCTGCTGTCTCTCCCCTCTCCCCCCACACCCCGGCCACAACCCACCACTCGAGCACCTCGCTTGCACCTCTCCATCTCGGCAAACAACCCCTCCCCACCCATTCTCCCTCTTGGAGCCCCTCCTCGAACAGATTCTTTGCAAAGCAGGGACGTTCCTGGTCCCACAGCCCTTGTGACCTGCTGCCCTACTTCTAAGTGATCGGAGGGAGAGGAGGGCAGGGTTCTCCAGTGGGACTTTTGCAACCTGTTCAACAAAGCAGTTTTTTGCGAGGGAAGAAGAGATGTCCACCTAATTTTTCCTTTCAAAACTTTTATTCCCACTCCATCACTTTTGTGAAAAATTCCTCCTCATGCCCTTGCTTCCCCAGTACCACTTTAACAACCTCTCTCCTGTCCTTTTTTTTCCAATAAGCTCTAGCTTGTAACCTGGGTTCTAGGCTTCTCAGTGACATTTACTCGACGTGTGACCTTGGGCAAGTCACTTTCCTATATCTGTACCCAGGTTTTATTTGAAATGAGGGGGTTCAGGAGGAAGCTTAGTATAGTGGAAAGAGACCTGGATTTGGCATCATGAGCTCTGAGCTCCAATCCAGCTCAAAATCTGAGATCAAAGCTGTGTGACTTTGCTTGGCTTCAGTTTCTCCATCTCTAAAAATGAAGAGGATTGAACTATCTACTCTAGACGTTCCTTCCAGCTCATAGTCCTGTGATCTTGTGACTTGATCATTTCTAAGGTCCCTATTTTGTGATTTTCTACCTCTCCCTGAGCCCTCAGACCCTGGAATCAAGTAATCTGGGAGAAAAATATTTGAAGAATCGGACCTCTTCAGTCTGGAGAAGAAAAAGATGAAGAGTATTTAGTTCTAGGTTCCTAGACTGGGACAAACCCAGAGGACTGGCACCCATTATCCTCCATTCATCTCTTTCTCTCCTCCCTTCATTTTCCTCTTTTTTCCTTTTGGTCCCCTTCTTGCCCTGCGTTTTCCTTTCTCAGCACCCCATAACTTTCCCATTCTCCCTTCTTTCTGCCTTCTCTTCACCTCTAATTCCCTCTTCCTCTTCCCCTATGTCTCCTTGTTCTATGATCACACCCTCTTCCACCCGCACCTCTGGCCTGAGGTGCATTCTCCACTTACTTGGTGGCAGGAAGAAGAGAGAGCTGGCTGGCTAGGAGCCAGGGGACCAGAGTTAACCATCCTCAGAGTTAGATCTCCAGTTGCAACCTGAAGCACTCAGACCACAGTCCTCCCCTTCACCCCCACCTTCCTCTTCCCCCATAACCAAATATGCCCCCTCCCCAAGCCCCAGATGGACTCAGACAATGCTGCTTTCATAGCACAAGGGCTGGCTTTGCTGATGCCTGCCCAAGCCTTGGGAGAACGAGCAAGCTGCCCAGGAAGCCCAAACCGCAGGAGGCCCAGCCAAAACCCCACAGACGCCTGAATCCCGGACCAGAATCCCCCACGCCCAAGAGGGCTGACAAAACATTGGTCCCAACATTTTGGGTCCCCAGGGTTCACTTCAAACCCAACCCTGAGCCAGCCAGAGAATCAAAATCCCAGGTCCCCCTTCTCCCCATTCCCACTTGTTTTCTTCTTACTCTGAAATTAGCTAAGTGATATAATGATAAATGAGAAGGACCCAGCAATGAAAAAATCTCAATTCTCCATGATTTTTTGGAGGTGTGTGGCAAGTTTCCATTTCTGGGCTGGGTAATCTCCCCCAATTCTCTACCCTCTAGATACCCAGAATCCACCTTCCCAAGATTATAGGCCCAGATCTCTTCAGTCAGGGTTTGAGTTTCAGGCCCATGGACCATGATTCCAAACAATGTCTTGGTTTTCCTTAATTTGAGAAGCAGAATGGTAGTGTGGGGAAAGTATTCATCTAAGACATGAGTTCAAGTTCAGGCCCCAAGAAAGCCACATAGTTCTCGGGACACACTGCAAGTAGTTGAGTACGACATAGGAAGGAGAAAGTAGAGAGGACAGAGTCACTAGTATCATGAGGAAGTAACATCCAAGCCACCAGCTTGTGATCCAGAGCACCAAATTTGGTAGGTTGGATGAAAGGTAAACTAATCAGAATTGCATGACACAATGAGGCATCAGGGGATAGTAGAAAAAGCAATGAACAAAGACCTGAGCTCTGCCCCTGACTATCTATGACCTTGGGCAAATCATTTGACTTCTCTGAGGTTCTTTTTCTTCATCTATAAAACAAGAACAATAAATAATACCACCTACCTCACAAGATTTTTGTGAGGAAATCTGGGTGAAAATATGATATTATTTGTGGTATAGTGGAAAGAGTACTGGTTTTGGAATCAGAGGTCCTGGGTTCAAATTTTGGCCCTGCCATTTACTAGCTATGTCAAGACACTTAATTTGGGGCTGGGGGGCAGCTCAAAATAATGGTCAAAAGTAAAATTAAGATATTGCACTAGAAGACCCCCAAAAGTCCCTTCTATCTCCATATCCGTGATCCTATTTATGTCCTCTCATGGGAGAGACTCCCAATCCTCACCTTGGTCCCAAATGAGCTTCTTGGGGTGCAGCAGGTTTCAGACGAGGCTGGAAGGCCAAGAACATTCAGAGTTCCTTCTACATGGGATATTCTCCAGTCCCACTGGACTTGAGCTGTAAGTCTAGTTGGGCCATAAAACAGAGATCATCCTAAGAATTTTCCTTAAGAATTAGGATGCTCACATGTGATCATTGGGCACCATTGGTACTCCCTATAAGCTCATGTCCAGGGGGACCTGGTTAGAGCTCATCCCAGAGCTCTAACTGCCCAGTAGGCACTTGTGGTCCTCATCTTTGATCTGTCCCTTCACTCCTGGGACTCTTACACCAATTCTACCTTCAATATGTAGAACACACTTCAATGTAGAACACAGTCCTAGGCACAATGTTTCGAAGAGATGTAGTCCCTGCTCTCAAGAACATTATAGACCAAAAGAGAGCTAGGATGTGCATATAGATATCTGTGAGAAAAAACAATGCCTGATAAAGGTGGTGTGGGAGAAGGGAATAAGCATATATATAGCATTTACTTAAATAGGTAGCTCAGTGGATAGAGTTCTCACCTGGAGTCAGGAACACTCATCTTTCTGAGTTTAAATCTGACCTCAGACACTTATTGACTCTGTGACTTTGGGCAAGTCACTTAACCCTGTTTGCCTTGGTTTCCTTATCTGTCAAATGATCTGGAGAAGTAAATGGCAAACCATTCCAGTATTTCTGCCAAGAAAACCCTAAATGAAGTCACAAAGAGTCAGGACTGAAAATGACTGAACAAAAACTCAATGCCAGGTACTGTGCTAAGCACTTTACAGCTACTGTCTTATTTGATTTTCACAACAATCCTTCAAGGTAGGTACTGTTAATCCCCATTTTACCCCTGAGGAAACTGAGGCAGACAGCAGTTAAGTGACTTGTCTAGGTTGGACTAGTCAGGTCTTTCTGTTTCCAGGTCCATTATTCTACCTACTACAGCAGCTTCCTGAAGTTCAAAGTTCCCATGTGGTGCAGTAGATTATTCCTGTGTAGTGATTAGGAAAGAGTCAGGGGAGGCTTCTGACTGGTTTGTAGGGGCTGGGGTGCAGGGACAGCACTTCAGACATAGACATAAGCCTAGAAAAGCCCTGAGGAGGGAAGTCATGGTTGTAAGTCAGGGAATCCTTCAATTTGGCTGGGCAATAGTGTAGATGGAAGGAAGCAGAGGGAGAAAAGGGAAGAGTTGTAGGCAACTAGGTGGACAGAGCACCAGCCCTGGAGTCAGAAGGACCTGAGTTCAAATGTGACCTCAGATAGATTACTAACTTTACTATTATTATTACTAGCTATGTTACCCTGGGCAAGTCACTTACCCCTGTTTGCCTCAGTTTCTTCAACTGTAAAATGAGCCGGAGAAGTAAATGGCAAACCACTCCAGATTTGGGCAAGGAAAGAAGGAACCCTTACCTCTTCCAGTCTTCTGCTCTCTGATGGCCATTGTGTATCTACTGTGTGCATAGCACTGGGTTCTGTGGGGAATTTAGGGAAGTAGAAGATACAATCTCTGCCCAGTGTAGTTAAGGATGTAAGATATGTAGATATATAGTCTACATAAATATGTAACTGACAAGCCAAGGCTGTATGGGCTGTGCCAAAAAAAGTGAAAGATAAGAACTGTGGGTGTTGTAAGGAATCATGTATTTAGAAGTAGAAGGAACCTTAAAGGCCACTGAGTTCTACATTTTAGAGATGAGGCCCCTGGGACCCAGAGAGGGGAAATGACTTATCCAAAGTCATAAACATAGTAACTACCAGAGCTGGGATTCAACCCACCCACCCCAGGTCTCTGATTCCTAATGCAATTCTCTTGCTACCATGGAGAAGGTGAGTGTTAGTAAGAAATGGATAGATAGATAGGAGGTGGACAGAGGACTCCAGGACAAGGACACAGCTGGATGTGCAAAGGGATGTCCCAGGAGTCTGGGGAGCCTTGCCAAGTTGATCAGAGTGAAAGGGGAGCCAGAAAAATAAGGTTGGAAACATATCTTGGGGCCAGATTGTGGAAGGCCATGAATGCCATGTCTAAGGAATTAATCAAAGTCTGGGATCCTCTAGTCATTATAAACCTGTTAATATTATAAAGGGAAGTCAGAGCATTTGGGGTCTTAAAGTCCTTGGCACTTTTTATCAATAATAGTTCTGGACTCTTTGTAGCAAAGAGGACTTGGTTTTCTCTTCTATGAAATACTTGATGATGATCAACTGAGAGCAGGAAGGGACTTCAGAGGTCACCTCATCTAACTTCTTCATTGTATAAATGAAGAAATTGAGTCACAGAGAAGTCCATGACTTATCAAAGGTTACCCAGTGTGCAAGTACCAAAGGTAGGATTTGAACCCAAATCCTCTGACTTCAAATCCAGTTCTTTTTCCACTCTAACACAATGTCAATAACATCCTAACCTATGCCAGTAGACCACCTCAGCCCAATTAAACTGTTTAACCTGACCACAATAATGTTATTACCATTAACAATAGACATTTATATATAGCACTCAAGCAGCTGGGTAGCACAGTAGATAGAGTGTGGGACCTGGAATCAAGAAGACTCATCTTTTTGAATTCAAATCTGGCCTCAGACACTTACCAGCTATATGATCCTGATCAAATCACTTAACTCTTTGCCTCAGTTTTCTCATCTGCAAAATGAGTTGGAGTAGGACATGGAATATCACTTCAATATCTCTGCCAAGAAAATCCCAAATGGGATCACAAAGTGTCAGACATGACTGAAAACGACTGAACACAATATATATGTGTATATATATATATATATATATATATATATATATATATATATGTATAGATAGATAGATATAGTTCCTAGTGCCTTTAACAGCTGTTATCTCATTTGACCCTAATAACCCCATAAAGAAGGCCTGTACAACCTGTGGTCTGTAAACTGATTACGACGCCGAAGGATTTCCAGCATCCTTCAGGAAAAATGTAAAGGTTCCTCTACATTCCTCTAAATATTTTGCTGGAGACCCGAAATCCTGTGGCAGGCCACAGGTTGTGTAGGTGATGTAAAGTAATCATAGCTGATACTTATTATAGTGCTTGCAGAGTACTTCATGTAAAACATCTCATTTGACAGGTATGGACAGGCATTATTATCCCCATTTTACAGATGAGGAAAGTGAGGTTAAACTGTGGCCCACAGTGAGTAATCACCTGATGCAAGCTTTAATCCAATCTTCTGACTACAAGTGATTCATTCTTTCCCTCCCCAAATGCTGCATTTTATCATTAGAATACTTCCCCTCACCCATTTCCCCTGCCCCTCACTCCATTCATCCCAAATCTTTCAGGATTGGAATCAGCTCCTTTTTCCAGACTTCAGGTCCCATGCTACATAAAGAGCTCTTGCCAGCAAATTCTTATCAACCATCAAAAACTTTTCTAACTTCTTAGGTGGTTGTTTAGAGTTATTTGAAAGGAGCAATTCTGTCATTACTTTTCCTTCCTCTTCTCTTCTGTCCTCCCCTCACCCAGCATTGAAAGATATATTTTTCTGCATTTTCTTTTTGCCCCCTTAACATTTTATTGATAGCTTTTCTTTTTACAGCACATTTTTATTTCTTTTTAAAAATTTAAATTCATTTTGAACCTAAATACAAAAAGACAGAACATTTCCATGTATACAGCACAACATAAAAAGAAGATTCGATATAAAACCATGAAGTTCCATTTCATATTTTTTTAAAAAAAACTAAATAATAAATACTAGACATCGTTTTCAAAGCTACTCTGCTTTAGGTTTTCCTTTCCTCTCTACTGTGCATTTTTTTTCTCCCTCTTTTCCCAGAGAAGGCTACCTGCCATTAGATACAAATATGTGTATATATGTAAAGCCATAGTATACATACTTCTGTTGATCGGTTCTTTCTCTGGATGTGGATAGTATCTTCCTTCATAGGTCTTTTGTAGATGATCTGAGTATTGACAATACTTAAAATGACTTCGTCGTTCAAAATCATTCTTAGAACAACATTGCTGTTACTATGTACAGTGTTCCCTTGGTTGTGCTCACCTTAGTTTCCAAATATAGCTCTTGTCCTTCCCTTTGCTCAGAGAGCTGTCCCTTGGGACGAAGAATAGGAAAGAGAGGCAGGGAAAGCAGTTCAGCAAAACCAATCAATAACTCAACTTGGTCTGTTGTGTATGCAACATTCTATCCCTGTAGCCCTCCACCTCCACAAAGAAAGGAGGGGGGTGTCATACATGACTGTTTGCTGTGACTTTTTTTCTCTACTTACTGTGCTAGTTTAACCTTTTCGAAATAACTTAGAAATAAAACTCTGCCTTTCTCCCTTCCCCCTGATCCTGTAACTTGTTGAACTCACAAAACCTTTGAATCTCTGGCTGGAAGGGATTACAATGGTCACGTAAGCCAACTAAAGTAGAATCCCCTCTGTAGCTTATCTCAGAAGTCATTCCATTTCTTAGCTGTTAACTGAGTCTTGCAGGACTGGCAGAGGAAAACTGACCCTCTGTCAAAACAAAGGTTTTAACAAGGGATGTAATAACCAGAGATAGCATCTTGAGGTCTGCAAAGCACTTTACAAACATCTCACTTGATCTTCACAGTAATTGTTTTATTACCTTCATTTTACAGATGAGGTAACTGAAACAGAGGGAGAGTAAGTGACTTATACAGAACCACACAACTAGTAAGAATCTGAAGCAGGATTTGACCTCAGGTCTTCTGACTCCAAGTCCTGGGCTCTATATATTGTACTAACTAGCTGCCCCTAGCAGTGTGGATGGAGTACCAGGTCGGAAGTCATGGAGACTCATCTTTCTGAGTTCAAATCTGACCTCAAGTACCTACCAGTTGTGTGACCCTGGGTGAGTCACTTAACCCTGTTTGCCTCAGTTTCCTCATCTGTCAAATGAACTGGAGAAGGAAATGGCAAACCATTCCAGTATCTTTACCAAGAAAACCCCAACTGGGGTCACAAAGAATTGGAGAATTAGACACAACCAAATAGCAAGAAAAAGCTACTCCTGAATGCAAACAAAGTAATTGCAAACAGTAATTGCAGGGAATGGGTCAGCCCTCAGCTTGGTCCTGAAACTAGTCTTGGCTTCTTTGGGAAATTCTCAGGTTCTGAGTGGAACCCTTTCAATTTAGTCAATCAATATGTATTTAATTAATAAAGGTCACCTAAGTACCAGATGCTGTGCTGGGTGTTCAGAGTTCAGCCACAAAAGTGAAACCAGTCCCTGCTCCCAGGGGGCCTTTTTTTCGAACCAGGGAGGCAACAAGTACACATACAGGTATAAATGGAATATATGAGAAATAGTATGGTGTAGTACCTGGCCTTGGAGCTGAGAAAGCCTGCATTCATATCCTTCCACTGAAACATCTACTGATGTTTCACTGGCAAGAAACTGAATTTCTGTATTCCTCAGTTTCCTTGTCTGTAAAATGAGGATGATAATGGCACCTACCTCTTCCAATGGGTTCATCTTGAAGATGGTCATTCTTAATAACTCACATCTACATCTATGTCCTACAAACCTCAGGACCCAGGGAACCTTATTCCCAAGGCTTTCCCCCATCTTCCTGCTTCCATCTTAGAGAAAACAACTTTGGAGAATTGAAAAGCCTCTCTCTCTTCTGCTTTTTGCCCTGTGTACTCTTCTCTGCCCTAGACCAGCTTTGCTTTTCTCTCTCTCTTCTTGTAAGCTCATAGACCCCAGAATGTCAACACCAGAAGGCACCTTGCAGCTCATAGAATCCCTCATTTTATAATGGAGGGCTTACCCAGAGAGTCAGTGACAGAGCCAAGACTGAACCTCATATTTCTTGATTCCTGTTCCAAGGCCCTTTCTACTTACATGCTACCATCCTGTATTTAAATACTTACTATACAAAAACCTCCCCTCTAAGACAGTAAAGTCTTTCCAAGTAACTTATCTGGATATAGAGGTGACCTTAGATTCTCCAAGGCCATGCTAAGAGAATACAAACTCTGGAATATCCTGTCCTTCGAGTCTGGAAAGGCTTTGGGTGTAGGCCCCATGGTGGACTATGTGTCTATTGTCTGAAGTCCAGTCTAGCCAAGTACGGAAAGACATCACCAGGGTTTGACCTGCTGGGTGACTAATTGTTTTGGCCACAGCAACTCATAAAACTGTCCAGCAAGCCACAGAAGGCTTTAGATCTTCAGTAGGAAAGAGAATATCATGGGAATGAAATCTTGGATCTAGACAGAATCGCCAAATCTCAAAATTGGAAGGGACCCAAGAGGCCATTGAATTCTAACTGTTCTTGACCTCTCTATGATGTCTCCCAACAAGTGACTATTTAGTCTCTGCTTGAAGGTGAGACGCTGCCAAGGCATCCCATTCTACTCTGGGATATTTCTAAATGTTAAGCAGCTCTTCCTGATATCAAGCCTAAATTGACCTGCTTACAATTTCTAGCCATTGCTCCTAGCTCCATCCTCTGGGGCCAAGCAAAACAAGTCTAATCACTTTTTGACATGATATTGCTACCTTGAGGCACCTATGTACAGTCAAAAGAGCACTGACTCTTTCAGGAGTCAAGGATCCTGAGTTCAAATCATTTCTCTAATGCATACTAATCGTGTGTCAATTTTGAATCTTATAAATATGCTTCTCCTAAGTCTTTTCTGGACTAGGTAAAATTTGTCCCAGGTATCTTCAACTCATACTTGCTTCTTTGATGGGTTTTGCTCTTTACTCATCATTCTGTTTTCCCTTCTCTGAACATTCTCTAGCTTCATCTATATCCTTCTTAAAATGAGGTGCCCAGAACTGAGGACAGTCCTTCAGATGGAGTGTAACTAGACATGCTCTCCTGGCCCCAGAGGCCAAGCTAGGAGCTAGAAGCTAGAAGTTACAAGGGGTTGCTTTAGGCTTGATGTTTGGAATAACTGCCTAACATTTAGAGCCATCCCAAAGTAGAGTGGGCCACCTTGGGAAGTAATGAGTCTCCTCTTATTGGTTGTCTTACAGGTAGAAATTAAATGGTCACTTATTGGGAAGTGTATTAAAGAGGATCCTTGATCAGGGATAGATTGAACTCAATGGCCCCTTGGGTCTCTTCCAATTCTGAAATTTGATGATTGGGTCAAAATCCAAGATTCCATTCCCATGGATATTCTCACACTGAAGATTTAAAGTCCTCTATGGCTTAGTCAAGAGGGTGAATTTTTTAAAAAATATTTTATTTTTTCCCAATTGCATATAAAAACAAATTTTAATATTAGTTTTTAAAATTTTTGAGTTCCAAGTTCTCTCCCTCCCTCCCTGAGATGGTAAGCAATTTGATATAGGTTATACATGTGTAGTCATGCAAAACATATTTCCATACTAGTCATGTTGTAAGAAACCCAGACCAAGAAAAAACCCACTAAACATAAGGAAAGTGAAAAACAGAATGCTTCGATCTGTGTTCCGGCTTCATCAGTTCTTTGGATGTTAATAGCATGTTTAGTCATGAATCCTTTGAAATTGTCTTAGATCACTGTATTGTTGAGAAGAGCTAAGTCATTCACAGGTGACCATTGTATAATATCGCTGTTACTGTGTACAATGTTCTCCTAGTTCTGCTCACATCACTTTGCATCAGTTCATGTAATTCTTTCCATGGTTTTCTGAAAGCATCCTGCTCATTTTTTTTCTTATACTACAGTAGTATTCCATTACAATCATATACTATAAATTGTTCAGTCATTCCCCAATTGGTGGACATTTCCTCAATTTCAAATTCTTTCCCAACTAAGGGAATTTTAAAAATTAAATTTTATTTTATTTTCAGATCTACATTCTCTTTTTCCTACCACCCCTTCCCCTATTTTCCCACTGAGAAAACAAGAAAATCAAAATTCCTGTTACACACACATATACATAGTCAATTTAGAAGTATCACCTGTACTCCATATATTTAAAAATGGATTTTCTAGTTCAATTTTAGGCTGACCATTTTAACTATGTAAGGAGAGCTGACTGGACTCTTAGCCAATCCAGGTTATGTGGTGATTAATAGAGGAAGGGTCTTCTCAATACTTGAAACTTATTTTAGGATCACAAAGTCATAGATTAAGCCTACAAGGATCCTTTTTTTTCAGATCCCTCATTTTGCAAATGAAGATTTACAAATCACATAGAGATTAAGAGACTTGTCTAGTGTCACAGAGCTAGGACATGTCAGAGATGACATTTGAACCCAGGCCCTCTGACTTCAAATCCAGAGCTTTAGATACAAAAGCCAGAACTTCAGCCTGATCCTGCTAGATCCAGAACTTTACCTGCCAAGTCCAGAACCTTAGCTGGTGAATCCAGAACTTTGCCTGCCAAATCCAGAGCTTTTCCTGCCCAACCTAGAAATTTAGCTACTGCTTCTCAGCAAGATTATATTAGATAAACCACTTATTAAATGCTTACTACATGTCAGGCATTGTGTTAAGCATTGGTAATAGAAATATGTCAGAAAAAAAGAGAAAAAAACAGTTCCTTCCCTAAAGGAGATTACAGTTTTTAAAAAATTTTTTAAATTAAATTCTATTTTATTTTTTAGATCTACATTCTCTCCCACTTGTCTCCCATCCTCTCTGTTGAGAAAATGAGGAAACCCAAACCCCTGTTAACAAATATGCATAATCAAGCAAAACATATTCCCACAGTGGCTATGTCCTAAAAATATATATATCTCAATCTGCACTCTGAGTCCTTAATCTGTCAATCAGAAGATGGGCAACATGTTTCATCACGAGTCCTCAAGAACTGTGGTTGATCAAAGTTCTTAAGTCTTTCAAAGTTGCTTGTCTTTGTAATATTGAAGGGGCGTACCTTCTAATGGAGAAAGACAACACATAAAAGGGAGTAGGAATGGGGTGGAGAATGAGGTGGGAGGGTCAGGTGGAAAAATAATCAGGTTAAAAGTGGATGTGGTCCTCAACTAGAGGGTCTAAGAAGAACTCACCAATCAGAGCAGGAGGCCACAGGAATGAAGGTGGAAAAGTAATAGAAGACTGAGCCAAGTTAGAAGTGGGCAAAGCACTGAGGTGTAGAGTATTGAATTTGGAGTCAAGGGACTTGGGTTCAGATCCTGGCTTTGCTATTTTATTACTTGCCGAACCTTGGGCAAGCTGGACCTCAGTTTCCCCATTTAAGATAGAACTAGATAATTTCCAAGGGCCCTTCAGCTCTAGTCCTTTCCTGAAACATAGTCTCTGGGAGCAGGGAGTATAGTCCTTCATAATTCTGTACTCCCTGGCACCTTGTTCCCTCCCTACCCCTCCCTTTGGAAAGCTGACATTACAATCAACTCAAATATCAAAGCATTAAGGTAATTTTTACATTGAAATTTTTCCCCTGCCTTAGCCAGGACACTTGGAAAACTTGAAATGTGGGGGACATCATAGGGCACTTCTCTCTTCTCTATTTTGATGTCTTTTGGACAGGGGAGAAAAATGTAGACATTTGAAAATGTCTCTCTTTTCTGGCTGTTTTTGTTTTTTAAATTTTTTATTCCTTCCCAGGCAGATTGAACTTTGTCTACCTGGAATCATGGTAACATTTCTGGCAATGTTCTTGTTTGCTTGTCAGTTCTTGCTGGAGGTTTCCCCTTCTACTTCCTCTCAAGAGGTGTTAGGGACAATGCCCCTTCTGCTCTTTTTATTGCTTCCCCAAGGATCAGCCAGCTATCCTTTGCCATTTCTTCTGGAGACCTTTCTCCCCTGGGCACTTCCGAAGTCTGTTTCCCATTGTTTTCTATCCCAAGGCTTCCTTTGCTAGCCTCCTTCAGCTCCTTGGCTGACGCCTTCCTGTGAGCAGCAAAAGACTCCAGACTAGGTAAGAGGTTTCAGATATAAACCTTTAGATTAGCTGTTGAGGGAAAAATAATGGCTTAGCACAGTGTCTAGAATATAGTAGGCTCTTGATAAATACTTATTAAGTGAATGAATGATTCATTTTGGAGTCAGAACATCTTGGATCTGCCATATATGTGATCTCAAGTAAGTCAGTTCAGTTCCTTGGACCTTGGCTTCCTGCTCTGTAAAATGAAGGGGCTTGGATGGTTTATTAAAGTCCCTTCCTCTGAATTCCCCATTCTGTGATTCTTGGATCTCCGAGTTCATGCCCAAGTCTCTGAATCCAATGTTTATCAGCCTGGATCGAGAAGGATGCTGAAGATATCTTGGGTGAAAGGTCAAAGAATCAGAGATTTTGAGTCTCGAAGTACGTTAGAAGCTAGCTAGTCTTATATTGAGGCCTCCAGAGAGGTTAAATAATTTGTTCAGTCCCTTAGATGGTAAGCAGAAGGCTGGGCTTTGAACGTACCTCTTCTGGTCCCAGATTCACTCTTTCCCTCTACATTGCCCCTCTTCTCCTCAGCCTATTGTTCCTGCTTTATCTCCCTTTGCCATAACAACAAAAGCCTTCCTTTCATCCAGATTTGTCAGGTAGGAACACAATAAGCATTTATTAATTGCTTATTTTGTGCCAGACCTCATTCTAAGAACTGGGGGTATAAATATAAGCAAATAGAAGAACAGTGCCTGTCCCCAAGGAGTTTATATTCTAATGGGGGAAGATGACACAAGCAAGGTAATCTGTGTTGGGTTCTCAAGTTGGAATGGGATCTGGAACAGCTGCAGATCCGTGTCCCACTCTGAAGATGATTCTAGGGTCAAGGAGGCCCCCATCCTTTCTGAAAATCTGACAATCTAACTAGGACTCGCCGGCTGACCCTGTTCTGCCGGTTTGGTCTTTGCAATTAAAAGAACTTTACTGGCGTGGTACAGGCTTCAGCTTGGTTGAGAGAGTCTCCATTCACCAGACTGTGTCATTACTTCTTAGTTGGCTTCCCTTCCCCCCCACTTCCCTCTCACATTCCTAGTGCTTTAATGCTTTCTGAAATTTGGGACTTTGAGGGTAGCTAGATGACTTTAGGGAAGTCATTTAACTTCTCTGGGACTATTTCTCATGCTTCCTCCCTCTGTGTGTGGGGAGGGAGGAGGAGCTGGAGCAGATCCAGGCTCTATCTTACCCAGATGGGTTCCTGTTCTTTGCTCCACTCCTCAGCTCTGGTGCCTTTCTTGACCCTTACCTTGCTAAAGGATGGTCTCTGGAGGACCTTCTCTGGGAGGATCTGTGGTTACCAAACCTGACAGCTAAGCTATAGTGTATGTATCCAACACACCAAGGCTGCTACCATCTCTGAGGACCTGATACCCCGAAACTTTATAAGAGACATCAGCAAAACTATAGCCTTTGGAACTGGATCTGCTCATTCCTCTCCTTGCTTCCTTTCTATTTGCCTCCTTCTTCTGTTGGTGCATTCTCTATCTGCCTTTCCTTCTTTTTGACCTCTACTTCCAGCCTTCTCTTGTAGAATTAAAGTCAAAAGACCCAAGTCCACCTAGTGGCTGTGTGACCTTGGACAAATCACTTAAACTCCTTGAGCCTTGGTTGCCTCATCTGTGTAATGGGAGTGATCATTTTTGCCCTCCCTACCTGTCAGTGCTGCTTGTAAAATGTCAGTGGACGCTATCATTTCTACGCGTCTCTTGCAGCTCTATCATTCTATGATTATTCTTTCCCTCATTTATTCTTCCTTATGCTCTACCTCCCTCCCTTTCCCTTCTTCCCCATCACTGGTCTTATATCCTTTTTTACTCTTTCTTATACTTCTTTACCCTCCCTTTCTTCCTCCCTTCTTAATCTTTTACTTCCCCTTTCTGCTTCTCCCCTTTCACCCTTCCTTTCTCCCGTCCTTCCTCTCCCCCTTTCCTTCCTTTCCTCTCTCTTCCCCTTCCTTTTCTCCTTGCCTCTGACCCTTCATTCTCCCCTTTTCCATTTCTCTTTCCTCCTTCCTTTTCTTCTTGCCTCTCATCTTCACTCTCCCTTTCTCCCTTTTTCTTTCCCCCTTTTCTCCTTGCCTCTCCCCTTTCATTCTCTCCCTTTCTCTTTCTTCTTTCGTCTTCTTTTCTCCTTGCCTCTCCCCTTTGACTCTCCCCTTTAACCTTCCTCCTTCCATTTTCTTTTCTCCTTGCCTCTCCACTTCACTCTTCTTTCTTTCTCCTTCTCCTTCCCTTCCTTCCCTTCCCCCTCTCCCTCTCTCCCCTGTTTCCCTCTTCAGTCTCCCTCAGCTCATCTTCTCTGATCCTGTAGCTCTCATGCATTAATTTCAGACTAAATGTAAATAAATCCATTGGATGTCATCCAGTCTAGTCCGGTTTCCAGCTCCAGCTGCCCTCCCTCTGCCCTGTGGCCAGGTCTCACCCCATTGCCTTGGCTTTGGGAAAAATGATGGCCTTGGAATCATAGGGCAGTATCATAAGCATGTATGCTGGAAGGGTTTGCTTTATGGGACAGAATGGAAAAAAGGCACGTCCACCCTTGACCCCAACCACTGGATTTGGTGGTGGCACTGGTACACCTCTCACACTTTTCTTTCCTTCCTATCTAGCATTCATAGGATCATCAAGCTAGAAGTTCATCTAGTTCAATACTATCATTTTTACAGATGAGGAAACTGAGGTCTGGGGAATTAATGACATCCATAATTACACAGGTAGTGGGCTTTAGAGGTGGGGTTTGAACCCAGAGCCAGTGCCTTTTCCACTGTTCTGCAAAGAATTTCTTGTCCCCTTCCTTCCTAATTCTCTTGCCTATTACCATTTCTGGAGTTTTCCTCCTCCCCTCCCCCATACTACCCTGCTCTTCTCCTTCCTCTTTTTAATACAAGAAAGTCCTTAAACAAGTCTTGAGGGACTGAAGGAATGACTGGAGAAATTCTCCTCCTCTCCCTAGAGACCAGATCTCATACTTTAGAGATAGCACATCCAAAGATGAAAGGAACGAGAGCTCTTCTCCTCGCCCCCCACCCCTTCCTACAGTTGAGGAGAAGAGAATTAAGCTCCAGCAGCAAGGTCCAGATCAGTGGGCTCACTCTCAGCCCAGGGGGACCTGGCCATCTCAGAGGTCCCGCCCTTCTTCTTCAGCCTGACTTTCAAATCTCAGGGCAGGACTGTCATTTGCTTTAGGCAGGTATGAGCATGTCAAGCCTGTACCTGCCTTGCTCTGAGCTCTGAACACTACCTCCCCCTCCACTGGCCATTGGAGCATTTATTCAGGCTAGGGACACCCCAGGGATCAGTGAAAATCAGGGGCCCCTGAGGAGCCCTTCAGAGCACAATAGGAGCTGTTCCCAGGTAAGGAACACCAAGCCTCAGTGAAACTTGTTCTCTCTTGATGAGGGCAGATTTTTATTCCCAGGGTCTGGTAGCCTGATCCCATCTCCCTCCTCCATTTCTCTAACTGCCTGTTTTTCTCTGCACTTGGAGGCTACTCAGAGGTAGGTAGGCACAGTATGTGAGCCCCATTGGCCTGTTCTGATTTAGTTTCTATCCCTGACTCAACGTCTGCCTGTCTTGGTCTGTCTTTTAATCCTAGAGCCTTTGTGTCTCATTCTGTCTCCCATGAGTTGTCCTATGGGTCTGTCTGAACCTGTGCTTTGGTGCATCTTTCCCTTCTGCCATGACAGAAATGGAGAGAGGAGTTCCAGAGCTCCCTTTGGGATTCCTTATTTTCAGAGGCTGTGATTTGCTTTGGTGGGACCTTGCTGCTTGTGGTGACCCTTTGTCCCACTGACTTTTCTGGGCGCCCCATCCCTCTTCTTCTTGTCTCCACTCGGAAGCCTTTCTCATGCCTGGGGGTGGGGAATCATTCCCTTTTTCTCCCCAGCCTTCCAGGCTGGTTTCACTCCAAGGATCTCTGCCTCAGCCACTGTAATTGTGGGATTGGGGGTGGCTCTGTTTCTCCCACTTCCGCCCACTGTACAGAGGGTCATTCTCTATAATTATAGATGGCAGCTCTGCAAGCCCTCTCGCTTTTTGTCTCTCCCTTTTGTCTCACTCCCTTTCTCCTCTGACTTTTTCTATCTCTCTCTTCTCTCTGATTTTTTCCTCCATTGTGTCTCCTGCTCTTTTTTTCCTTTCTGCACTCTGTCTTTATCTCTCTATCTCATTGTTGTTTGTCCTTCCTTCTGGAAGAGGATCAGTGATGTCATGAGGGTGATGCCTTAACTTGTGAGTGAATTGGATTTAAGTGAGGCAGAGCTGTGCAGTCATCAGCCTCACTCTCTCCTCCGGAGTCATTGGAGTCCAGTGGCAAGACATAGGTTAGGATGACATGTGATGGTCCCAATTACTATGGGAGACCTTGGCCCTTTTTAAGCTAAGGTCTTTCTCAGGTCTCAGTTTGTCTGAATACCCATTCAGTGATCTGTCTTAAGGAATGGACCACAGGGTCATAGACCTAGTGCTGCAACAGACCCTAGAGGCCATTTAGTCCTAAACCTCTCTTTAAAAATAAGTGATGAGACTGAGACCCAGGGAAATTAAGTGACTTGACAAAGGTCACACAGGTAGTATCTGTCTCCCAGCCTCTCTCTCTCTGACATTCTCAAAAGAGATAATATTTGCAAATCACTGGGCACAGCGCCTGACACAGCAAATGTTTAATAAATGATTATTCCTTTCTCCCCCTGCCTTCTCTCTCTATACCTCCCTGTCTATTTCTTTGTTATTGTGTCTGTTATTCTCTTTCTTTGTCTATCTATGTCCTTTCTTCTTTTTCATTTCTGTCTCTTCCTCCCTCCTTCCTTTATAACTGTTTCTATCTCAGACAGACAGTGTAAGAAACAAACAGAAGAGATCTTCTTGGTCAGGGGCACTCAGCCCTTACTTGTGTCTTGGACCCCTTTGGCAGGCTGGTGAGACCTAGGGGACTCCTCAGAATAGTTTTTTAAATGCATAAAACAAAATACATAGGTGTACAAAAGACAACAATCATGGTGAGATAGTTATAAATATATATATGTATATTAAAAGTCAAATGAATGGACCCCAGGTTAAGAACTGCTGTGTGTCTGTCTTAGAGGCTCTCGGTGTCTCACTGTCTCTTCTGAATGTTGGGCCTTTCTGATCCTCTATTTCATTTTGCAGATGAGGAGACAGAGGCTTTGGGAGGTCATTTTGCCCAAGTTCATATACCCAGTAAGCAGGAGAACTAGAATTAGAACCTGGTTCTCCTTCCTCTCTGGCCAGGGCTCATGCTGTCCTCATTGGGGTCCCTCCTTTCACTCGTTTTTTGCTTCTTCACTCTGAAACTATCTTCTGTCTTTGTGCTGTATAACTGTGGCCCCTCCTCTAGGCCACAGTCCTTACCCCCTCCACATAACACACACAATGTGGTTTGGGAACATTCTATTTTGAGGCTGGTGCTGCTGGCGAGCAGGGCAGGGTTGGGTGGAGAACAGTGGGAAGGATGAGGACCCTAAGGCAACCATGGGCAAGGGGGCCTCAAGGGAGATGCAAATATGCACCACCTCCTGAGCGCCCCTGGAAAATGTTTCTGAGTTATCTGTTCTCTCCTCAGCCCAAGACAAATCCTCATCTCTATCTCTCCTGCCCGAACTGGAGGTAGCACCATCCCCTCACTTTTCAGAGGCAGCACTGGAAGAGACCCTCCTAAAGGAAGAGGCTCCCTCTATGCCCCAGGGTAATGGGCCAGGGCCCCCCCAGGTCCTGGAAAGTACTGAACCTGCCATCCCTCCAGAAGCTGTGACATGTAAGTCTAGAGGGAGGGAGGGATGCAAAGCAATTTAACAGATTTGTATGGGATGCCTCTCCTTTGTATAACACAGTGCTAGTCCCAGTGGGGGTATATCCAAGAAACAGAAAACAGTATATGCCTTCAAAGAGCTAAAAAAGACTCTCTGGGGAGATCACCTCTCCCCAACACACGTACACAAATATTTCACAAAAATGTGTGTGAGCATGCATGCTTACATAGTTAGAGCTTGCATGGCCCTGGGCATGTTGCTTAGCTTCTCAGTGCCCTAGACATTGCCTGAGACACAATTTTCTAAGGCTATAAATTGCAGAGCAGGTGGTAATCTTTCTGGTACAGAGAAGCATTCTCTATATGAATGAAATCACAGGTCTATTCTAAAACTGTATTTACAGCTCTATTTATACATCAGTACATACATTCACATATACATAAATAGATATAACTATATACTAAAACCTTTCCCTTTGTAAGTGAACTAGGGGATAAAGGAGCAGTGAAACCCTGCTCTTCTATTCTGAGGGGTCATAAGGAGGGATAGGAAAAGGGGGAGAGGGGGAGAAAAGGGAACGTTCCTATCCCTCCAAGATTCTGAACCTAGCCGGTGTACCTGATAGGCAAGGGTTGGAGACAATACTTTACCTGGGACTGAGGGTGGGAGAGGGTAGAGGGCTTGGTCAGGACATTCAGGGCTATGTTTTGCATTCTGGGAATTGGGATTTTATCTCCCTCTCTCCCTGCTCCCTTCCAAATGTGAACCATGAACATAAGGGAGAAAGAGGTCAACTTTCTGGGCATATGGAGAGGGTAGCATGGGGTCAGAATTAGACAGATGCCCCTTGTGTCTAGTGGCTTATGGTGTTTGCTTTGTGACTCAGCTCTCTGTCCCCCATCCCCACCTCCAAAAGCATAGGCGGCCTCTGTGTCTACTTCCCACAGTCTCACTTCCTCCCACCCAAGCCCTGGCCACATACACATTTGGTTCTAAGAAGGGGATTTGTGGTATGGGAGGCAGGGTAGGGGAGATGGGAGAACCCTCAAGAACTATGGGCGGTAACCGTTCCCACCATGGTGGATGATAGAAGGATGAGGGTCCTGAACAGGGCTGAGAACTCCTGATGTAGAACCCCCCCCCAACTTATATGTCTGTATGTATATACATATACAGACACATGAATATATGTGTCTGTATATGTATATGTATATAATCTGAGGCAGCCCCTAAAAGAACACCCAGCATGAAGCCTGTCTCCATAAAGTACCTTTTTCCTCCAGTGTCTACCAGCCCTTTGGCTTCTAGCTTCATCTCCCTCAATTTCAGTTCTGTTGTCTCTGTTTTGGGGTCCTCATCTCTATCATGCTTCTGTTTCCCAGGCTCCTTTCTTTTCCTCTTCTCCTCCCCCAAGGCCTCAAGCCTCTTCTATATTCCCATCTATCTGTTATCCCTTCAGAGTTTCTTGTGGGCAGTTCTCAGTCTTCTGTCCCCTAGTCTGTACCCATATTTAGCATTCCTTAGCCCCCTTTCCCTTATTCTCTGACTCATCTCTTAATCTCTTGGACCACCACTGCTACCTCTCAGTCTCCTATGTTGGAATGTAGCTCCCAGCACTCCTCCCCTTGGTCCCCACCTCTCCTGTTTAGCCCCAATTCCAAGTTACAAGGAACACAAGCTTCAACAAAGAGTTCTAGAACAGGGGGTGCTGGGGAACTAGCTAAGCAGCAAGTACCTGGTCTTCAGGCAGGACAACTTTCCAGGTTCCAAGTTCCTAAGTGACTGGAGGGAAGGGGGTTGTTGCTCTGGGAGAAGGAAGCCTTTGCAAGCAGAGATCTGGGACCTCTGAGCAGGCTCCAGCACCCAATCACAACATCAGTGGTTCCCTTACCTCAAGGGAAGTAGAGGTGTCATGAAGGTGGGGTGGGATGGTAGAGGGACAAGGAACAGGCTGGAAGGTGGGTTAGTGGTTCAGTGCACCTCCAGAGCTGAACCAGGCGCTGCACCATGGACAGTGAATGCAGTCCCTCTATCTGAAAGTTAACCAAATAGTTCCTAAGTTCAGTGGGCTCATTTCTTTTGTTTCCCTCTAAGCTCCCTTCCATCAAAAGTGCTGTGGCCTAAAGGCTATGGTCGTGGGCTAGGGAGGGAGAAGGAGGGAGAGAGAGAGAGGGAAGAGAGAGTGAGGGTGGAGAGAGAGAGAGAGAGAGAGAGAAAATGGAGTCACTCCTAGGTCACGGATGAGGAACTTGCAACTTTGAGTCCACATATGGCCTTCTAGGTCCCCGGGTAAAGGCTTTTGACTGAGTCCAAGTTTTGCAAAACAAATCCTTTTATTATGGAGATTTGTTCTGTGAAAATTGGAATCAAAGGACCACTCTTGAGGACCTAGAGGGTCACATATGGCCTCGAGGTTGCAGGTTCTCCACCCCTGCCCTAGGTTCTAGGGAGGGGCTGGAGAAGAGGAGGTGGGAAGGGCATTCCTCTCCAAACAGATGTTTCCAATAACTTCCCCCCCCCCCCAGTCACGTGAAGGGCAGAAATGACTGGGGCTTGGGGGGCTGGGAGGAGCTGCCAGTTAACTGCTTCCCTGCCTATTCCTCCCCACTGTCCTCTGAGAACCGAGAACTTTTCCCTAGCTCTCTGAATAGGACAGGGCAGCTATGGTCCAGAGAAATGAGGCAGTCTGGGAGGGTCAGTGTACTTTCCAAATACACAATACTTAAGTTACTGGGGTGAATTATCTTATCTCCTCCCTCCCAAATAGCCCTAGTCCTCCCCGGGGAATGATGCAGTTTGGCCTAGTTCAAAGAGCACTAGACCAGAGTCAAGAGACTTGGGTTATCATTCAGACTCTGTGATTTGGGGTCAGTC
Source organism: Bettongia penicillata ogilbyi (assembly GCA_023548195.1). Classification (NCBI taxonomy): domain Eukaryota; kingdom Metazoa; phylum Chordata; class Mammalia; order Diprotodontia; family Potoroidae; genus Bettongia; species Bettongia penicillata. The sequence goes on from JAJHZJ010000089.1 coordinate 2,015,464, forward strand.
ACTTTCCCTCTGTGAGCTTCATGATTCTCCTCTATAAAATGAGCCATTTTGACTACTAATGTTCTGTGTTTTATGTTCTGTGTTTAAACATTCTTTATGTTTAAGGATCCCTCCAATCTCAGATATTCTGTGTTTTGTGTTCTAAGTTCCTTTTCTAAGCTAACTTTCTGTGTTTAAACATTCTGTGTTCTAAGGTTTTTTGCAGTTATAATATTCTATTTAAACATTCTCTATCCTAAGGTCCATCTAAGTTCTCACATGCTGTGTTTAGGGTTCTAACAGTCTGTGATCTGAGGTCCCTTCCCATTCTAACATTCTGTGTTTAAACATTCTATATTCTAAGGTCTTTTCTAGTTCTGTTATTCTGCATTGAGCATTCTCTATCCTAAGGTCTGACATTCTGTGTTCCAAGGTCCCTTCCAACTCTGACATTGTGTTCTTTTTCAACATTCTGTGTTCCAAGGTTCTGTTTGAACATTCTATATCCTAAGATCCACCCAAGCTCTGATATTCCAGGCATCTGTGATATTATGAACCACCTAAGAAGACCTTCCTAGGAACTAACCTGGCATCCTGGGCCCATGGGGGCTTCTGGAGGCTCCCTAGCCCCTTCCCTTTTTCCTTCTCTTCCCAGGTCAGCCTCAGGGGCTTCCCTCCCCAAGCGGACTTCCTGGGCCTTCCAGCTTTACCCCACTATTGCCCAATGGTGCTGGCCATTCCCTGGAAGCGGGAGGCCCCAAGAGGTCAGGGAATGGCACACTGGGTGGTTCCAAAGCCCACCGGAAGCTGCAGCCACACTCATCATTCGCCAGCCAGGGCAGCAAGAAGAGCAAAGGCAGCACGAAGTCATCGGCTTCCCAGATCCCCATTGAGGCTCAGGAAGGTAAAAAAATTTTTACTCCAAAAGGTAAAGCTTTATATCCAATTGCCTGAAACTGGGTGCTAGGGAAGGGTGCCCATCTCCCCACTTCCCCATAGTGTCGTTATAGTATAACAGGGCCACCAGGAATAGGTAAAGATGCAGTAAAGCCTAAGGAAAAGAGTAGTGGATTTGTAGATCTGGTTTGAATTTGGTCTTTACTGTGTGACCCTGGACAAGTCATGTGCCTTCTCTGATCTTCAGCAGCATCCTCTGTAAACCTAGGAGGGAGAGGTTTTACTCAATATTATCTAAAGCCCTTTTCAGCTTTAAATATTATACACCATAATGAGAGTTGGATTTGGAATCATAGTAAAGTTTTGTAATTGTTCAGTTGTTTTCAGTCATGTTTTTAGTCATGACCCTGTTTGGGGTTTTCTTGGCAAAGATACTGGAGTGGTTTGCCATGTCCTTCTCCAGCTCATTTTACAGACAATGAAAGTGAGGCAAACAGGGTTATGGGACTTGCCCAGGGTCACACAGCTAGTAAGTGTCTGAGGCTGAATTTGAACTCAGGGAAAATGAGTCTTTCTGATGTCACTCCTGGCACTTTATCTCTGCCCCTCATAGTAAGTATCTGAGTTCAAATATAGCTTCGTTGTTTACCACCCCTGTGACCTTGGGAAAGTCTCAATCTCCTTGGGTTTCAGTGTCCTTATATAAATATGTACACACACACATATGTAATATATATATATATACGTATATATAATGTAAAATGAAGGGGTTGGACAATAATATCTGAGGTTCCTTCTGGCTTAATATCTCTGACCGTATGATCCTGTCACTTTCTTCTTATCAGTATACTCCACTTAAAGCCAATTGGAAATATGGAATCAGTAAACCAACGTTTAATTTTGTGCCTAGTCCTGTGAAGGTTCCTGGAAGATTTGCTTCCCTGCCCTTCAGACAGCTGGTGTCTCAGTGGATAGAACAATGGGCCTAGAGTCAGGAAGACCCAAGTTCAAATTTGACTTTAGGTACTAACTCTGTGACCCTGAGCAAGTCGCTTAACCTCTGCCTGTCTGTTTTCTCATCTGTAAAATGGGGATAATACTAGCACCTCTAACCTCCCAGGGTTACTGTGAGGATCAAATGAAATGATAATTGTCAAGTACTTAGCACACTGCCTGATACATATTAAGTGCTATATAAATCTTCTTCCTATTTTTACTACTACTACTACTAGCTGTGTGACCCTGGACAGGTCATTTCACTTCTGCCTCTATCAGTTTCTTCAAATGTAACATGGGAATAGTAATAGCACTCAGTCTTGCAGGGTTGTTAATAGGGTCAAATGAGATAATATTTGTAAAGTGCTTACCATAATAACTGCACATAATAGATGCTATATAAATGCTTCTCTCCACCCCCCAATTGAGTAACACAAATGGGGAAAGAAGATTAATAGGAGAAAAATAATCAGAGAAAAATGCGAAGAAGTAAGGAATCAAGTGCTAAATGTGTGACCCCATAGCAGAATGAAAGTCCAGCTGAACTTCAGAGAAATCAGAAAAAAATCGGTCGTTGGCTTTATAGGAGTATTCTTTGTTGGACTCCTTTGAACAGTCAGCTCTCTCAAGTGCAGAAATCTAGCAGCTATCCTGATAAAGATTTAGCCCAATGTAGTGAAAAAAAGCATTGAGCCAGGAATCAGATGCTAAGCTGGAACTAGGGTGAGGTGACTGGGGCTTTCTACTAGGGCACCAAAATTTAAAGGGCCCAGCCCTTTCAACTAACTTCCATCTACCTGTGTCACCAAATTAGCAAGAATAACAAATTAAAATAGGAAGTCAATACATGATAATCCCTCCCCAGGTGTCCTTCTTAAAACCAAAGTGAGCTCAGAATCAGCCCCAGCTTATTCCCCTCACTCCGGAAGAAGCCTCCCCTACAGAACTTCTAGAGTTTCTCCTTCCCCAATCAACTTGGTTTTTAAAAGTTGATTCAAGGACATGTTTTGTGCTGTTTACTCCAGCTGTGTTGCTTGAAACTTTATTTTGCTTCCCAAAATTACTAGCTATTGCTCTGCCAAGGAAGCCTGAGTTTTTTGCTCCTGGCTTTACTAACTGACCCACTATGTGGCTTTATGCAAACCACCTCCCCTCTCTGGGCATCAGCTTCTTATAAAATGAAAGTTAGACTAGCTGGCTCCTGAGGTCCCTTCCAACTCTAATGATCTCTGAATCTAGAACTGGGAAACAGAATGATGCAGGAGGAAAGAGAGTTGGATTTTGAACCAAAATTTGAGCCATTTTGTTGTTTGGTTGTATCTGACTTTTCCAGACCCTATTTGGGGTATTCTAGGCAGAGATACTGGAATGGTTTGCCATTTCCTTCTCTAGCTCATTTTATAGATGAGGAAACTGAGGCAAACAGGCTTAAGTGACTTGACCAGGGTCACACAGCTAATAAATGTCTGAGGCCAGATTTAAACACAGGAAGATGATTCTTCCTGACTCCAGGCCCAGCGTCCTATCCACGCTATCACCTTGCTGATCCTTGAGTCAGAGAATCTGGGTTTAAATCCCAGCCCTGCTACGTGCTATGTGTGTGACTTTGGGTAAATGACCTTGCTTCTCTGGGCCTCAGTTTTCTCATCTGTAGAATGGGGGGTTGGATTAGATAAGTTAGAAGGTCTCTGAAACTATGTCCCCAGGATTTCAGGTTCCAGCATCTTGATTTTCCTCTTCCTTCCTCTATTTCCATTTTCTTCTCACTCTTTTGTTTCCTGACCTCACCAGACTGCTGTGTACACTGCATCCTCTCCTGCCTGTTCTGCGAGTTCTTAACGCTGTGCAGCATCGTTTTGGACTGTGCCACCTGCGGCTCATGCTCCGAGGACTCCTGCATCTGCTGCTGCTGCTGCGGAGGGTCAGGGGAATGTGCCGACTGTGACCTGCCCTGTGACATGGACTGCGGGATCGTTGACGCCTGCTGTGAGTCGGCCGACTGCCTGGAGATCTGCATGGAGTGCTGTGGGCTTTGCTTCTCCTCTTAGCCCCTGGCCCCAGGAGATGCGCTGGGGAGAGGGGAGACTAGGGGGAGGGGTGGCTCCCAGCCCAAACTACCGCTCCCCCCACTCTCCCCACTATAAATCAGGCTGCCTCCTTGTCAAGGATTCAGTTGGGGCTGTTTTGAACTCCAGATTGGCATGGTGAGCAGAGACAATACCAATTTAGAGCCAGTGGAGGAAAGAGATACAAGGTGGCCATTCCCTTCTGCTCACCCCTTCCTCCTCAACCCCCAGCACCCTGGACTAAGTATGGAAATCTGATGTGGGAGAATCCCATGTGGTGACAGACTTAGAGACCGAGAGGTCCCAGATAATCAGTGAAGCAATCAATAAGTATTTATTAGTCTAAAGTCTTAGGGTCCCATCCTCTGCCCCAATATAACTGAGGAGAAATTCTAGAAAGGACCATACCTTGGAAGGAGGCCAATATCCGACTTCCTGTGTTGGAGTCCTCAGGACCAGGCTTCAGTACACTGTGAAAGTCAAGGGAGAGGAGCCTTGGGACCCTGCCAGCTACCAGTAATCTTGGGCTTAAGGAACTGGGGGGTTAGGTGGGGATCCCTTGAATGTGAGCTGGATCTACCTGGATCGAAGATGGTGGGGAAGAAAAAAGGGAAAAAGAGAAAGAGTCCTGAATTTCTCTACCTCTCACCACCCCTAGCCCCAGACTCTCCCTGACTCTATCCCAGCTTCTGGGGCAGCTAAATGTGAAGAAAAAAAGACACTTCAACTGGGGTACTCATGCCCATCCCCTCTTCCCCTTTTTTCTCTTTCCCCTCTCCTGGGCTTTCCTAGGATGCTAACCTGAATAATAACCTAGGGAGAGTAAGGTAATGCCTAGAGATTGGGTATGTGTAGAGAGAATACAGTGGAAAAAGGGGAAGGGAGTGGGGAACCACATGGAAGAGACTGGAATGGGTGGTGGGAGGGAAATGGTAGGGAAGGGAAGGCCTATTAGTTACTGTAAATAAATATCTTTGCTGTTTCGCATTTCCCCAGTGTATCATTCTAGAGTCAGATCTGTGGAGTTAGAAAGGGCATGAGCCATCATGAAACCCAAATCCTTATTTTACAGATGAGGAAACTAAGTCTTGCCCAGTATCACAGAGCTAGAACCCAATCTAGGTTTTCTGATTCCAAGACCAGGACTCTATTTGCAAAACAGATGAGATGGCCTATTTCTTAGAGACCCTAGCACTGCGATCCAATTCGTATCATTCTCGTAGGGATGACTATAGGAGACCAGAGGGCTGGGTGTCACACATAGCTCCTTTCCCTTCTCCCACAAAAAGTAATAGTTCTGAATGGGCCTGACTGCAGAAGACATTCAGGGGTCTGGGAGGAAAGAGTTAACCCCTGGCATGGAAATTAATTAAGAACAGATGTGTTGGGTTTCAATTAATTAATCTCCTGCTGACTCCAACTTTTCAGAGCCCATTTCCTAGGATGCTTTCTTCCAAGGCAAGAAGCAATTCCATACCAGCAGAGGAATGGTGCCTAGGGATGTGGCTGACCCCCTGCCTTGGCACCCTCTCTAAGACCCTCGGCTGGCAACCTAACCAGCCCGTATCTTTGACTGGGGTTGGGATCTGGGAGGAAGAGGGCTGGGTAGAATGGCATATTTGGGAGTAGAAATTCTGAAAAATTACCCCCCCTCTGCCCTTCTAGAAGATCACTTACAAGTGCTGGGGAGGTGATCTTTTTTACTGATGGAGAGAGGTCCACCCTGGACAGAGTGCCTCGCCCGAACCCAGAAGGGCCTGCTTCTTGAGTGATAACCAGGGCCTGGTAGGTGAGTTAGCTCTGACAAAAGTAAAGAGAAAAGGAATTGTTCCTCTTGGAAAAGAGAAAGCTGAGGAAGGAAGACCAATTTCCCAAAAGCAACCATCACCGACTCTCTGTTTAACATTGAATTAGGCCCTGTGGGGAGAGCAGGGGAGGGGAGAGTGGGAGAAGGGATTCAGAGAAGCAAAAATATGGACTCCCTCAAGTCGTTTATAATGGTAACTCAAGAGACAAGAGTAACTTAAGAAATAATTAGAGATAACATAAACCTTAAAATGATTCTGGCGATGGGGAAGCTCAGGTAAGGTACGAATCAGTATGAACAAGGATAAACAGAGAAGGCTTCACACTTTAAGAGTTAGGATTGAACCAGGCCTTACTCTTCTGACTTCTCTCAACTCCCACTGACCATTTCAGTCCAGTCCCTTTTTCAACTAAATTAAAATGAAAAAACTTTTGTAAGTTCTAATCACATGCAAAGCACTAAAGTAGACCCTGGGGTACCAAAAGAAACCAAACTTCAAAGAGTTTACATTCATCTCTTCTTACCTAGACTAGTCTGGCTTAAGGGTGGATGGCTGTACAGTGGTTAGAGCACTTGACTTGGAATAAGGAAGCCCTGAGTTCAAATCCAGCCTCACACACTTCCTAGCTGGATGATCATAGAAAAGTCACTTAAAAAAAAAAAAATCTCTATCTGCCTCAGTTTCCCCAACTGTAAAATGGGGATAATAACAGCATCTATCTCCCAGGGTTGTTGTGAGGGTCAAATATGGTAACATTTGTAAGAAGTACTTAGTACAGTGCTTGGAACAACATAGACCCCGTATAAATGCATATTCCTTTGTCTTCTTCCTTCACCAATCACGGTTTCCAAACTGGCCTTCCCTTCCAAATCCATCCCTCACGATGCTGCCACCACCACAAACATTGGGAAGATTCTATGGTTCTGATCATATCATTCCTTTATTTAAAACCTGGCAGTGGCTTCACATGCCTACTGAATAAAGTAACGATTCTTATTCTTGGCATTCAAGGCCCCCCATAATCTGATGCACTACTTTCCTTCATGTGTTCTGTGCTTCAATCAAACTAGACTGTTTTCCTTTTTCTCATTCTACTGTCTCTGATCCCTATTTGCTGAAGTCAACCCTCATATGGGATTAGACATCTCATCTCTATCAGAATCTTTCCTTTTCCAGGCACGAAGCCTTTCCTGATTACTCCCCCTGTCCTATCTGCCAGACTTGCCCCAAGTGATCTCTCTCTCCTTCTATTTGTCAATAACACTTTGCCTGCTATAAAAGTGTAAGATCCTTCTCAGTCAGTGAGTAAACATTAAGCACTCACTATGTGCCAATCATGCTGTAAATTATGGGAATATAAAGGTAAAAGACAGCACCTGTCCTCACGGACCTCACAGTCTATTGGAACCTCCATTGAGAGCTGGAAGATACTCAGAGGCTAGCTAGTTCAACCTCCTCATTTTAGAGATGAGGAAACTGAAGTTTAAGTGACTTAGGATCATAGATTTGGAGCTTAGAGGACACCAAGTCTGATGCACACATTTTACAGATGAGGAAACTGAGATTAAGTGAGCTGCCCAACGTCACACAGGTAGTATCAGACATGGGATTTGTATCAAGTTCTTCTGATGGGTCCAGAGCCTGTTTTTTTCTCCCCCACTATTCTATGCTGCCTCCCTTTATCTAAGTTTCCCTTGGATCATAGATATCTGCACATATCTTTCCCTCCTTATTGGATTGTACGCACCTTGAGAGCAGGGCTTGTGCCAAATCCATGGATGTATCCTCTATGCTAGCATAGTGCTTCATACAATGAAGACTTCATGCATTGATTGAATGAGTGAATGGGTATTTAGATTCATGGGGGGGTCTATTCAATCTGTAAAGAGACATCATGCAGGGGAGACAGGGGAGGGATGAGAATAAAACTGAGAGGGGATATAATGTTAGAGAAAAGAATATCCTGTCTTCCCAAATCTCACAGAAAAAATTTTCAGCCTCCAGAGTCAAACACAGAATCCTAGAGCCAGAATGACCTCTAGACCTGGGACACTTAACCCCTTTTCGTGTCCTTTGGCGTCCTGATGAAGTCTAAAGACCCCTTCTCAGAATGTTTTTTAGTGCTAAAACCAATTATATCATCACATAGTTATTAATATTTTACAAATCAAGAGCATAGAACATATGTTTAGAACGCTTAAGCTAGTCTAATGGCCTAGTTTTATAGAGGAGAGGGATGGCTAGGTGGTGCAGTGGATAGAGTGCTGGACCTGGAGTCAGGAGGATCTGAGTTCAAATCCAATTTTAGACACTAAGCAGCTTTGTGACCCTGGGCAAATCACTTCACCCTGTTTGCCTCAGTTTCCTCATCTGTAAAATGAACTGGAGAAGGAAATAGCAAACCACTCCAGAATCTTTGCCAAGAAAACCTCAATTGGGGTCAGGGAGAGTTGGATTTGACTGAGATGATCAAACAACAAAATACAAATGAGGTCATTGAGGTCTAGACAGGACTCACTGTGGTCATATAGCCAGTTACTGACAGAATGAGGACCTGAAGCCACATCTCCTAACTCCCACCCAAATATTCATTCAACTTCACCACATACTATAACTTGCCCATTCCCACAGTTAGTAAGGCTCTGTGTTCAGACTCCTCATTCTATCACTGCACCACCTAGCTGCCTATAAGAGGCAGTGGTATCAAAGGGACTCTGAGGTTCATCTCCCCCTCTCACTTTCCTTGCTGACCTCACAGATAAAACTGTGGTTCCCCCATCTTTGGGAGCCTGATGGGCATAGGGACCGAAGGGTCTGTTCTTCAAGCAGATAAATGACCTTCAGGTCAAGGTCACTGGGACCCCAGTCCCAGGCCTAAGACTCAGAGAGGAATTGTGAGGTGGGGGCAGGCCTTTGCTTAGAACTTAGCCTCAGGAAGAGGCACCTCTGAGGCCCAAATAGTGATTTCCTGCTGCAGACTCAGAGTTGTTTTCTTTAGGATGGTGGCTGAAACCAGAGAGGCCAGGAAGGGGAGGGGAGAGAGACTGGCTGGGACTAGGAGAACTCACTGGGGGTAGGATCCAGTCAGCGCACACCCACCCACCCACATACACACACACACACACAATCATACATACGCTTGCACAAAGGAAAACTTGGAAACAGAACTGGGTCACAGAAAACTCTTGGAGAGTAGAAAAAGGACCGAGAAAGTCCAAAGGAGTACACTCATCCCCACAAACACCGGAAAGATACTTGTGCACAAAGATGCTCCATAGAGCCATAGAACATCTGACTGGAAGGAATCTTGGAACACAGGGCACAGAATATGAGAGCTGGAAGGGATCTTAGACCATGAAACATTAGAACACAAAGCATAGACTGTCAGGGCTGCAACGGACCTTAAGAGACCATCTAATGCAACTGCTTCATTTTACAGATGTCAAAACTGAGATTCAGAGAAATGAAATGATTTTCTGAAAGTTCAACCTCACAGTAAGCAGGCTCAGGCCCTCTGATTCCAAACCCACAAGCTCACATAGACACTGTCATTCCTATAAATATACTCCAACACACAGAAACTCATACTAACTTTATCAACATCATCACAACAGACATTTACCTTGTATGAGGTATATTGTTAAAGTATGACTGCTCCCATTTTACAGATAAGGTAACTGAGGTTCAGAGAAGTTGACCTCCCCAGGGTCACATAACTAGCTGTTGTTGTTGAGTCTTTTTTCAGTAGTGTCTGACTCTTTGTGACCCTATTTGGGGTTTTCTTGGCAAAAATGCTGGAATGGTTTGCCATTTCCTTCTCCATATCAATTTACAGATGAGGAAATTGAGGCACATAGGGGTAAGTGACTTGTCTAGGGCCACACACAGTAGGTGTCTGCGACTTAAAACTTAAGAAGATGAGTGTTCCTAACCCCAGGCCCTGCCCTCTATCCACTGTGCCATAACTAGCTGGGATCTGGCAAATGTTCACCCAGACATTCACAAACACATAGGTTCTTGAGTGAGCAGTAGTGTAATTCAAGAGCTTACATACATTCATACCCAAATACTAATTTCAGAGATACAACATGGATGCATAGAGCCTCAACCTCACCAGGGACCACCCACTAGGCTTTACAGCATGCATTAACAATCCCAGAACCAATCTGCAACACACATTTTTAAGTAACCCTTCAAACTCTGGCCAGGACTGGGCAATAAAATCCAGAGGAACTAACAAGGAAAGCACACACACACACACACACAAACACACACAACACACACACACACACACACCAGAAGTCAAGTAGAGTTATGACTATTCTCTGGGTCCTATAACTGTCTACCAGATCTTTTGGGAAGATTCAGGGGAAGACAGAGCTTTAGACCTTGCCTTCAGTCTAATTTGGAAGACATAATCTCTGTCTTTAGGGTATTTCATGTCTGATGGGAAGATACAGTGTTAGCCCTGGAGGAGCTTTCAGTTCAATGGGGGAGAAACTTATTAAGACCATAAAGGAAGCAGGGAGGGAAGGAAGCATCAAGAAAGGCTTCTTGGAAGAGATGAGTTTAAAGCAGATTTTGGAAGCAAGGAAAGAAATTTGAACTAGCTAGGTGGTGCAGTGGATAGAGCACTGGGTTTAGAACCAGAAAGACTCATTTTCCAGTCTGACCTCAGATATTTACTAGCTGTGTGACCCTGGGAAAGTCACTTCCCCCTGTTTGTCTCAGTTTCCTTATTTGTAAAATGAGCTGGAGACCCAAATAGGGTCATGAAGAGTCAGACATGACTGAAATGACTCAAGAACAAAAGAAGCATATGGCTGAACCATAGAAGATACCCAAGGATAACTAAGCATTTCTCACATAACCCAAGGAACAACACCCTCCCCAGCACCAAAGGATCAAGCTTTGCCTGCTCAGCTGTGTTTTTCCCTTTGAGTTTACATAGTGGGTGTGGTAAGGTAAAGTGAGTTACATCTAGAAGGGAGGGTGAGGAGTTAATGCAAGGTGATGGCAGGGGAGGTAATGGCATCTTTCACATGCAGAATGATGTTACTGAAGGTCCTTGTTTGTGTGGGGATGACGTTAGAAAGACAGATGCACCATCCTTTCTGTGCTTACAAAGTGACCTTTGGAATACATGCCCTGCCTTGCTCCTGCCCCATCCACAGAGTTCGCTTTGGGCAAACCGGTGAACAGAGAAACTTGTCTTTGGCCCCTCATCTCTCAGAGACATCTTTCTCCTCTAGGTTCTCAGTGGCCAAATCCTGTCTCCCTTCTCAGAACTTCTGAGTTGCCCCTCCTTCCACTTAGGCAGCCACCCATGTTTTACACCAGAAATTCCTAATCTTTTTGGGTCATGGACCTCCTTTGCCAGTGTGGTGGAGTCTATGAACCCCTTCTCAAAATAATGTTTTTAAATATATAGATTAAAATACATGGTATTACAAAGGAAAGTGATCATTTTAAAATGGAGTTCTCAAAGTACATTTAAAAAAGACCTCCTAGTTAAGAATCCCTGTTTCTAGATCTTCCCTTCCCCATCCATCCCCTGACCTCTGCTCAAGCCTTTGTCTTTTGCTTTATGAGGTGACAGCCAGCACACCTCTCACACCCTGGCCGTGTGCTCTTGGGTAAATCACTTCCACTTTCCTTACCTGTAACAGGAAGAGGTTAGACTTAGCCTCCTTCCTGCTCCCAGTTGCCGTTTTGAGACCGCTTCCACATCTGCACCAGGAGGCAGATGGACCAGATACTCTCCAAATTTCCTTTGAGCTCTGGCATTTGATAATTCTATGGTCTTTGTAGTCTCAGTGTCTGTATCACTCCTTCCCCACTGCCTCCTTTCTGACAAAGAAGGTAATGTAGTGTAGTGGGGAGAATACTGGTCACAGAGTCAGGAAATTTGGGTTTTAATCCTGGCTCTTCCATTAACTCCACTGGGGCAAATGAATTCTCCTTTCTTCATCTCAGTTTCCTCATCTGTAAAATGGGGAGAGTCAGAGAATTAGACAAGATAAAATCTGAGGTCTTTCCCTGCTGTGACATTCTATGACTACTTAACCTAATTTCTGTCAATGTGTTCATGGGAGAGAAATAACTTCCCTGGGTCCTTTTACTTCCTAAGTTCTTTTCACTGGGGTCTTCTGGAGATATTGCTCCTACTTCTGTGGCTGAATACCAAAGAGTGACTTGAAGGGGAGGAATTTGGGCCTAGGTGGGAGGGTAAGGGCACGGTGGATAGAATGCTGCACCTGGAGTCAGGAAGACTCACCATCTTGAATTCAAATCAGGCCTCAGATGCTCATTAGTTGTGTGACCCCGGGCAAGTCACTCAGATCTAGAATTGTTTGCCTCAGTTTCCTCATCTGTAAAATGAGCTGGAGAAGGAAATGGCAAACCACTCTAGTATCTGTGCCAAGAAAACCCTGAGCGGAGTCATGAAGAGTCAGACATGACTGAAACAACTGAACAACAACAGGACGGTGGGGTGGCATTGACGGAAAAAAGTTGGAGAGATGCTTTGGGGAAACTCTGAGGGGAAACTCTGCCCATATGTAAGGCCATTTCTGAGCCATGGTAGGCCAGGGGAGAGAACTGTTCTTGGACTTAGATGGCAAAGTAATTGAAAAAGGGACTGCAAGGACCTTGGGCTGCCCAGAAGAAGTAGAGAAACATGGCTGCCTCCATTTCTACATGGTCCAGGAATACGGAGACTTAAAAAACTAAAGGCTGCTGTTCACCCCCATCTCCAAATACCTTCCCCTCTCCACCAAGCTCAGGAAGGGGAAATCAGATTTTTTGGCTTGATTGCTGAAATGCCTTCAAATCTGAGGCTCATAGACTTACAAGTATGTAAAAGTCTTAGAGGTCTCTGGTTTACAGTGAGGAACCGAGGCTCAAAAGGATGGGTATTTTGCCCAAGAATGCTCAGCTGGTAGAGGGTAGAACCTAAATCTGATGTTTCCAAGGCCAGAGGTCTTGGAACTCTGACATGCCTCTGTCTCTCCTCAGTGGAGGGTGGAGTGCAAGGTAGAGAGGGAGTTGGGCCTCCCCTGCTCCATACCTCTCGAAGAATGCTTGCTAGGGTCTGGCTGTTTGCCTGCCTTTGCTATGAGAAGAAGGGAACTGACCCTCATTCTTTGCTGATGCCTCATAGTTAAGAACATAAGCCTATCAAAACTCCAGCCTAGGTCAGCTCCTGGTTCCTACAACCCAAAGTCCCATCTCCCCCAGGGTAAGAGATAGGAGGATACAGGTGTCCTCCCTGACACAAGCCTCACAGATGAGGGATGGGCCCTAAATACCACTAGCTTCTTTAGTAACACAAGGCAGATCTGTCATCTAGGAATCTGTTTAAACTTTAGGACAGGAGTTAGTGAGATTTTTCAGCTTGCACCATGTCATAAGATGAGATGTTCATAAATTTACTTAATGTTGAATGTAGAGTATTTCACAGATGGAACATAGTCAGAGCTGGAAAGGTAAGGGGAATCCTTTGGGGACCCAGAGAAATGAAATAATTTTCTCAAAATTGCACATTGAGTGTGGTAAAACCAGTCTCCTGACAGCTGATCAATCAATAAACATTTGTCAATAACATTATCAACAAACATTATCTATAAATAGTAAGGATTTATTATGTGCTAAGTGCTGGGGATAGAAAAAGAGGCAAAAACCAGACCCTCTCCTCAAGGAGTTTACAATCTAATGGAAGAGACACCTGCAACAAATACAATAATGCTAGCTACATGCCGGATAAATAGGAGACAATTAATAGAGGAAGGCACCGGAATTAAGAGGGTTAGGAAAGACTTCCTGTAGGAGGTGAGTCTTTAGTTGGGACTTAAAGGAAGTGCAGGGGCAGTCAGTAGTTGGAAATGAGAAGGAAGAATATGCATATTCAGGCATGAGAAACAGCCAGAGAAAATACCTGGAGCCAAGAAAGTGTCTGGTTCATGGAACAGTCAGGAGGTCAGGGCCTCCAGATCAAAGCATACATGGGGAGTAAGGTGTAAGAAAACTGGAAAGGTAGGAAGGGGCTTTGAATGCCAAGTAGGGCATCTTGTATTTGCTCCTGGAGACTATAGGGAGCCACTGGAGTTTATTGAGCAGGGTGGATGACATGATCAGGCCTTTGTTTGAGGAAAATCACTTTATGATTAAATGGAGGATGGATTGGAGTGGGGCGAGATTAGAGGCAGGCTGACCCAACAGCAGGCTTTTGCAGTAATCAGTGTTTTGGCCAGCATCCCTGAGGATCTTTCCCTCCCAGATCTACTTTTTTTTTTTTTAAAGATACCGTTCTTTGCCTCATTTTTTATTAAGCCTTAATCACTGAATGGGTGCTGTCTCAGTCAAAATGAGACTTGTTAAAGACCTTAGCTTGAAAAGGCTGAGATCCCCCATTGCATCCTGGGCCATCTCCAGCTGTCCTGATCTATATCTGGCCACTGGATCCAGATAGCTCTGGAGGAGAAAGTGAGGCTGGTGACTTTGCACAGCCTTCCCTCACTTAAATCTTAATTCACTTATATGTCATGGTGTCACCTTCCTGATGTTAGGGTCCTCTTTGAGAAGGAAGGACATACAGCAGTATTCTAATAATCAAGGCACGAGATGGTGAAGGCTTGCACTAGCATCAGACCACAGATGTCTTTGGTTTGTCCTTAATTCATCCTTTTTAAGGTCCAAGAGAGTCTTTTCCCTTTCCCCTCAGTAGTTTTAGCATTACAGGTTTTGGTGACCAAGCCTACCTCATCACACCACTAAGTCTTGTCAACTCTTTCTCAAAAGAATGAGCTTATCTCATTCCTTACCCTTCCTACTGTTCCCACTCCTTCAATTTCACACTCCAAGATTGTTGAAAATGCCTCCTAACTGGTTTCCATGACTAGCCAACTTCTTTCCTGACTCTCACCATTTCAGTTTATCTTGCTCAATAGTGACTGACAAAGTCCACTAAACTACTGTAAGAAATTTTGTTGGCTGAAAGTCAGGGCTTTGGTGTAATAGTCAAGGACAGCATAGTCATAGAATATCAGAGCTAGAACAATCTTTAGAACGTAGAAGGTCAGAGCTAGAAGAGACTTTAGAATGTTAGAATATAGAAGGGACCTTAGAACATAGAATGTTAGAACACAGGCAGAGACTTTAGACCATAGCATGAGAACATAGAACATACAATGTAAGAATCAGGAGAATTCTAAGTGAGTTAGTAACTTAGTAGGAACATAGAACATGAGAATATAGGCCATAGACTGTCAACCAGATGGAACCTTAGAGCATAGAATTTGAGGATGTAGAACATAGAATGTCAGAGTTGGAAGGGATCTTAAAACATAAAATTTCAGAACTAAAAGGGACCTCAGAACACTTCCATCTTGCACTCACTGAGACCTGCCTCCCTTTATAAAACGTAGCATCTTTACCCTCCTTTCCAATACTAATTGCACCTTCTCTCATATTCCCTGACTCACTGGTCCTGGAGGTAGAGTTGAAACACATCTTGGTCCCCACTGTCACTTTCACATTCTCCCTTTACTGCCATCACTCAGCAACCTCTCCTCCTTTGAGGTTCAATCTAGCCATGTTTGTCATCCAATCCAGATGCTAGTAAGTGATATCTGTTGACTTGCCCCTCCCGCATCCAAAACATTCTTTTTCTTTTCTGAGTCCAGTTCCTAATTCAAAATCTCCCTTTGTACCCGATATCCTGTCCTCATAATACCTCAATATACCTGTTGACACAACCTGAAAAATTCTAACCTCCCAGTCTTTCAATCTTTCACTCCACACAATCTTTCAACTATACACAGGGATGGCCGATGTACCCTTGATCATATCATCACCCACAAATGTTACACTTTCATCATGAAAACCTCTGAGATTTTTTTATCTGATTAAAAACTACTTTCATTCCTTTGCTTCCTAGGCCTCATTCCTCCTAAACCAATTCTTTGTCTTCATTATGACCTCCAATCCCTCTATCCCTCAGTATTTTGACAAATATTTTGCCTTGTCTTGCTCTGGCTATATTCTCCTCCTTTAGTGAACCAGTTCAACTTTACTCTCCAGTCTCTTGTTCCTGTGTCCTGTTGCCACCTCTGCATTGACCAACTCTAACCCTAGATCAGTTCCACCATCTGACTTGAAGGGTTCTGCTGAACTGAGCTAGACAACCGAAACTATTACAAATTTATTTTGTCTAATTCCAAGGTCCTCCTTTCACATACCCCTAATTGATTCTTTATCCCACTTTCCACAAAGCCAGTTCCAACTTTCTTCTCTTCTCTTCTCAAGTGTTTCATGGCATTTCTGTCTCCTACGCTCCCAACTGAAACCCTCACACTTTACTGAAAGAATCAAAGGCATTGTCTTTGAGTTCCCTTTCCTCCTCCCTTTCATTTCACAACCCCTAGTTAACATGAGCTGTGTAATGACTATACTATATATTAGAACTTTCCTTCTTCACAGGCGAGCAGGACAATGGTGTTACACAACAACTAGCCAATTCAAAGGCTTTCTGAGGTTCAGAGCTGCTCAACATGCCAGTGATCCTTTGCAAGTGAACTCTAGCTGGATTTAGAGATGACTGTAGCTGCCAGAAACCACAGAACCAGCCTGATCAGCTCAAGGGCAACCTTGAGTACAAGCCGCAGACTCAAGACCTTGTTTGGGAGTTTTTTCTAAACATCCTGCTGCCTGGTTTATTGCGTCTACAGATGTCCTCTCCCTTAACCCCTGCTCCCCTCATAGAAGCCTCTAGAAACCAAAGTAGTTCAACTTTTTCCCACTCCCCTTTGAGCATTTGAGAACTCTCTCTCCCCCACTGCTTCCTTATAGTACCTTCTCTCCCCAAGAAGTCATGTTCTCAGGCAATAAATGTTTTTACTTGGTGATCGGGCTCTGTTTCATTTCAGGTCTCTTTACAGGCCTGGGCGGTCTTTTGTTGACTCCCTTTGTATCATTCCTCATTATTTTCTCCTGGAATAGCCAGTTTCTGATGAAGAAATATCCCTTCTCCTCTCCGAGACCAATTCTTCTATATATGGCTTTGATCCTATCCCCTTCCATTTTCCCCTCATCTTCAGTCTCTCCTTATCTACTGATTCCTTCCTTGATTCCTACAAACACACCCAAGTCTCTCTCATAATTAAAAAAATTCCCTCAATAGATCCTACCATCCCTGATCATAGCCCATAGACTGTGACCAGAGTAATTTTCCCTTTTCTCTCCTCCTCTCAGCCAAACTCCTTTAAAAAATAGTCTGTATTCACTGCCTCCACTTCTCTTCCTTCAATCTCTTCAAAATCTTCTACAATTTGGCTTCTAGCCTCATCACTCAATTGAAACTCCTCTCTCCAAAGTTACCAATGATATTCCTATTACCATACTTGGTGGTCTTTTGTCAATTTTCATTCATTTATGTATACATGTGTATAATATTGTAGTATGTCATATAATAAAATATGATATAATCATATGATAATACAATATAATTTGATACTATACTATAACACAATATAATGCAATATTACATTGTGTTACATTATGTTATACTATACCATACTAATGTACTGTAATGTATTATACTGTAACATAATGTAATATAGCATAATGTAATATATGATATAATGTGATATAATGTAATATAACATATTTGGATGAGAATTGAGAAAAGGCCAACAAGGTCTATATAAAAATATAGATTTAGATGTGTAGATATACATACACACATGTAAGTATGCATGTATGAGTGTTCCAGTCCCACAATGTTGTTGTTGACTTGTTCCATTGTGTCTGACTCTTCATGACTTCATGGACCTGAGGGCTTTCTATCCTCCACCATCTTCCGAAGTCTGTCCAAGCTCATGTTTGCTGCTTCCATGATGTTATCAGTCTATCTCATTCTCTGCCTTTCCCTTCTCCTTTTGCCTTCAATCTATCCCAACATCAGGGTCTTTTCTAATGAGTCCCATCTTCTCATTATGTGTTCAAAGTATTTAAGCTTCAGTATTTGACCTTCCAATGAATAGTTATGGTTAATTTCTTTAAGTATCGACCAATTTGATCTCCTTGTTGTCTGAAGAACTCTCAAAATTCTGATATCATAAACTGATATTGACCGTTTCAAACTGGATGTTCTATCGGTATCTCAAACTCAATATATCCAAGATAACAATCATTATCTTTCCCCTATAACTTATCTTTCTTTTGAACTCCTGTATTACTATTAAGGGCACCACCATCCCAATCATGCTGGATTGTGACCTCAATGTCATCCTTAACTCCTCATCCTCCCTCATTCTACGTATCTAATTGGATACCACATCTTTCTATTTCTGTCTCCATATCTTTTGCATACACCTTGTCTCTGCTCACACAGCTACCACCCTACTTGAAGCCCTAATGACCTGTGGCCTAGAAAATTTCAATAGCCTCCTGTTTGGACTCTTTAACTCAAGCATCTTCTGACTCCAATCCAACCTCCAGTCTGCTGCTTCCCAGCTGACACCCCCCCCCCATCCCAACATCATGTCTAGAATGTAGCTCCTCTTCACCCCTGAGTCCTAGAATGAGTCCCTGGTTTCACGAAAGATTTAGCTCGACTCTCCTTCTACATGAAGTCTTTCTGATCAATTGAGGTGCTACTGCATCCCTCTCCCCTAGCTGTTGCTGTTCAGTTATTTGTAGTTGTGTCCAACTCTTTGTGAACCCATTTAGGATTTTCTTGGCAAAGACACTGAAATGATTTCCTCCTCCAGCTCATTTTTCAGATGAGGAAACTGAAGCAAACAGGGTTAAGTGCTTTGCCCAGAATCACACAGCTAATATCTGAGGCTGCATTTGAACCTGGGTCCTCCTGATTCTAGGCCAGCACTCTATCCACTGCTGAGCCAAGCTCTCCCAACTACCTTATATCCATTACATATATATTAAGTGTATATTTATATAATGCACATATTGTATCTTCTGTTAAGATGTAGTCTTCTTAAGGGCAGGGCGGTTTCACTTTTGTATTTGTTTCTCCAAGGTTTAGCACATTGCCTGACAAATAATAGGCATTTAATGAAGTGATTGATTGATAGATTATTAGAGCTAGAGTGAATCTTAGAACATATACTGTTAAAATATAGATACCAGAGCTAGAAGGGACCTTTAAGACATTAAATGTTAGAATGTAGACTCTCAGAAGTAGAAGAATCTCTAGAAGGCAATGTTAGAATATAGAACATAGACTGTTGGAGCTGGATGAATGAATGAATGATGATTGAATGAAGCATTTAAGTGCTTGCTATGTGCAAAGCACTGTGCTAAACACTGGGGATCCAAATAGAAAAGAGAGTATGCCCTCAAGGAATTCACATTCTAGTGGGAGAAATAACACACATGGAAAGTCAGATGGAAAGAGCCCATACTCCTTGGGTTTTGGTAGCCAAGCAGATGTTAATGTCATTTCTGCTGATAGTTTCTGAGGGTTGACCACTTGACAGTGCCAAGGACTTTGATGGAGAGAAGTTTCTTTCCTAAGACTTCAGTAGCTGGGGCTGTAACTTCAATAGGAGCAGTGGCCAGGCTGTATCTACAGCAGATGTTTCCTAAGGACAGTGCTAAGGGCACTGGGATGGAAGCATTGCTCTTCCCAAGGCCCTTGGGTTCAGGGTCTTGGGTTGATACCATTAATATCTGAGGGCAGGTGAGAGTCAAGATGGTAGTAGTGGTCGTGTCTTGCCTAGAAACATACTGCCTCCTCTCTCTTACCCAGAGTGCCTCGCTGCTTCAACTAGTCTGCCTTGCCTACCCCGCGTATGGCAGTTGATTGGCAATTGATGGGATAGTTAGCTCTTTTTCCACATAGGTTGCTTTTCCAGATGAGGGCTATGAGGACAGGGTTGAAAGTAAGAGTGGGGGCCTGGGAGATGCTGACACTTCCAGAGCTCCTGTGTCAGTCAATCTTCCTATTTGTGGTAGTTGGTCAATAAGGGAGTGATCTTAGAGATCTTGTAGTCAGAGCTCCTCATTTTACAAAGGAAGAAACTGAGGGGAAGAGAGGGAAAGTCATGTGTCAATCTACCCCTACCCACCACCCCTCTATCTGGAAGTTGTAGACCAGGCATTACTATTCACCTAGTGGCAAGTTACATCTCCAGGCAGTGGTTGATTCCAAGAGCTAAAAGGCAAACTGTCACTGCAAATAAACCTCCTTTTCCTTTTCATATGTTCTCAGGATATAGCCATAGAACTCCAGAGCTAGCAATCCTTCTAGCAGAGTCTCCCTCTTTTTACAGAGGTGGAAACCTAGGTTCTCACAAGACAGTGGTAGAGTATTGATTCAAACCCAGGCAAGTCTCCTGATTCATAATTCATTTCATTGTCCACTCTATCAAAGTGCTAAGCAGGGACTAGAGATGCTTCTGTGGCACTGACCTTTACAAACACAAATCTATGGCCGTCAAGGTGAGATTACCAGGGATGGGGTGGGATGGGAAAGGGGAGGGCAGTCTTTACAGAAGAGAAAACTGAGGCCTGGAAAAGGAAATTGATTTGCCTCAAGCCATTATATAAAGTGGAATCAAATAAACCTCAGCTATCATATTTCTCATTAAGGCAAGTAGCACCCACAGAAGGACTGCATGGTATGGTTTCATGACATAATGCAGGTGGATCTTAACCTTTTTTGGGTTATGAACCCCATTGACAGTCTGGTGAAACCTAGGGATCCCTTCTCAGAATGCTGTTTCAAAAAACTGCAGGAAATGCTCATTTTCAATTAGAGGTTATTAGTGAAAATAAAGGTATAATTTTTTTCCATCCATATTCATGAGCCCGCTGAAATTTGTCCTTAAACCCCAGGTTAAGAACCCCTGAACTAAAGGTTTCTAAAGTTTCTCCTGGCTCTAACATTCTATAATTCTATATATATTTAATATCAAGTATGCACCAAGATCTATGGCACATAAAGGGACATGTTTAAGTTTGTTGAGGGCAAGGAGTCATTTCTATTACTGCTCCAGATGCTCTACAGCTCCTGAAATTACTCTTCTTGTACATAACAGGTGTTTAATAAATTCTTCCTGGTTTGATTTCATTAGACAGGGCTCTTACCTCATGGAGCTTATAATCTAGTAGAAGAGGCAGGAAAAGGTAATTAATAACACCAGGCAATGTATTATCCTGAACGCTCAACGAGTAGTAGTATCAGGAGCTCAGAGGAGAGAGGAATTGAGTCCTGTAAACTGGGGCTCCATCTGAGAAAGCTTTCAAATGAATACTATGCCTAAAATACCTTTATTAACCAAGTCAGGGCCAAGGATAAAGAAAATAGACCTGTAGAGCCAGGCCTGGACAACATTCTGGCACACTTTTAAATGTCTTGTTTTAATGAGTCAGCTCTAATGGCACTCAGGAATTCATCAGAAGTTTTGTTTCGTTTGCCTTTAAATTCGCATGCTCCCGAGAACCTGTTGATTTCTAGTCACTTCTCTCCCCCACCCCCAGCTCTTCTCTGTTTCCCAGGTGTGTTTGGTTTAGCTTACCATTACTGAATGACAAGAGGGTGTTCCCAAACATGATGAGTGTTCTGCATAACAGGTCATGTAAAAAGGGTGTGTCCTCCACAGGTGGACCATCAATCACATCACTGAATTTTCCTTCACAGTCTGGTTGAGATTACTTATTAATCATTGCCTCTGTCCTCATCTTACTTTGAAGTCCTTCTGCTGGATCCAACTGTTGTTTTATTAAAGTACACTTCAATGTCAAGGTGAGCAAAACAGTTTGATTAAACTGGGGAAAATGGAAAATAAGTTCAAAAAAATCATCAGGGATATATTAAAGTATGGTAAGTATGTATATGTAAGTCAGTATATGATAAGTATGATCTTACATGTGTGTATGTACATGTATACACTTACATATATGGGGTATATGTTTCAGATGTGTATATATGTGTGTATATATAGTTTATATATATATATATAAAATATATACATATTTGAGTTTAATTGTAGCCTTCTTTAGGGCTGAGGTGGAGGAGGGGAATAAGAGGGAAAAAAAGTATACAGCCAAGAGCAAAAGAAAACCTAGAAGGAAGCACAGTAAGTAACTTTAAAAAGAATGTGTAGTATTTATTATGTAGGTTTTCTTGAAATGGAAATTTATTGCTTTTTATTGAATCCCTTTTTATGTTCTGCTGTATACATGGAAATATTTTTTCATTTTGTATTTAAGTTTATTTTTTTTTGTTTTAAAATGACAGTATCTTTTTTTTGTAGAGAAAGATATATTTATTTATTTTTAAATTTTGACATTCATTTCCACAAAATTTTGAGTTCTAATTTTTCTCCCCTCCCCCCAGCCCATAACACCTTGCATTCTGATTACCTCTTCCCTCAATGTGCCCTCCACAGTCCACCCTTCCCTTATCCTCATCTTCTCTCTTTTCTTTTCTTTTTTTTTATTTATTTTACTTTTTACATTCATTTTCACAAAATTTTGGGTTCCAAATTTTCTCCCCTTTTATCCCCTCCCCCCACCCCAATACCCCAAGCATCTAATTTTCCCTATCTCCAATCTGCCCTCTCTTCTGTCATCCCTCCCTTCTCTTGTCTCCATCTTCTCTTTTCTCCTGTAGGGCCAGATGACTTTCTATTCCTCATTAACTGTATGTCTTCTTTCCTAGTAGCAACAGCAATACTAAACAGTTGTTCCTAAAACTTTGAGTTCCAAATTCTCCCCATCCCTCCCTCCCCACCCATTCCCTTTGGGAAGGCAGGCAATTCAATATAGGCCATATCTGTGTAATTTTGCAAATGACTTCCCTGATAGTCGTGTTGTGTAAGACTAACTGAATTACCCTCCATCCTACCCTGCCCCTCATTGTTTCTCTTCTGTCTTTTGATCCTGTCCCTCCCCAAGTGCTGACTTCAAATTGCTCCCTCCTCCCTTTGCCCTCCCTTCCATCATCTCCCCCCCTTGCTTATCTCCTTCTCCCCCACTTTCCTATACTGTAAGATAGGTTTTCATACCAAAATGAGTGTGCATTTTATTCCTTCCTTTAGTCAAATGTGATGAGGGTAAACTAATTGTTTTTTTTTTTTTTCACAGCTCTCCTCTTTTTCCCTCCACTAAAAAGTCTCCTACTTGCCTCTTAAATGACATATAGTTACCCCTTTCCATTTCCCCCTCTTTCCTCCCACTACATTTCTCTCTCACCATTTACCTTAATTTCTTTTAAGGTATGGTCCCATCCTATTCAATTCACTCTGTGCTCTCTGTCTCTGTGTGTGTGTGCATGTGTGTATGTGTGTGTGCGTGCATGCATGTACATGTGTGTGTGTGGTCCCACCAACTACCCAGATACTGAAAGGTTTTAAGAGTTACAAATATTGTCTTTCCATGTAGGAATGTAAACAGTTCACTTCTGGTAAGTCCCTTAAGACTTCTCTTTGCTGTTTACTTTTTCATGCTTCTTCTCATTTTTGTGTTTGGAAGTCAAATTTTCTTTTCAGCTCTGGTCTTTTCATCAAGAATGATTGAAAGTCCTCTGTTTCATTGAAAGACCATATTTTCCCCTGAAGTATTATACTCAGTTTAGCTGGGTAGGTGATTCTTGGTTTGAGTCCTAGTTCCTTTGCCTTCTGGAATATCCTATTCCACGCCCTTCGATCGCTTAATGTAGAAGCTGCTAGATCTTGAGTTATCCTGATTGTATTTCCACAGTACTGGAATTGTTTCTTTCTAGCTGCTTGCAAGATTTTCTCCTTGAGCTGGGAGTTCTGGAATTTGGCCACACTGTTCCTAGGAGTTTCTCTTTTTGGATCTCTTTCAGGTGGTGATCGATGGATTCTTTCAATACTTATTTTGCCCTCTGGTTCTAGAATGTCAGGGCAATTTTCCTTGATAATTTCATGGAAGATGATGTCTAGGCTCTTTTTTTGATCATGGCTTTCAGGAAGTCCCATAATTTTTAAATTGTCTCTCCTGGATCTATTTTCCAAGTCAGTTATTTTTCCCATGAGATATTTCACATTCTCTTCCATTTTTCCATTCTTTTGGTTTTGTTTGGTGATTTCTTGGTTTCTCGTAAAGTCATTAGACTCCATCTGTTCCATTCTAATTTTGAGAGAACTATTAAATTCAGTGAGCTTTTGAACCTCTTTTTCCATTTGGCTCATTCTGCTTTTGAAAGCATTCTTCTCCTCATTGGCTTTTTGAACCTCTTTTGCCAATTGAGTGAGCCTATTCTTCAAGGTGTTATTTTCTTCAGCATTTTTTTGTATTGACCCGTTTTTCATACTTTTCTTGCATCTCTCGCATTTCTCTTCCCAGTTTTTCCTCCACCTGTCTAACTTGCTTTTCAAAATCCTTTTTGAGCTCTTCCAAGGCCTGAGCCCACCTGACATCCCCCTGGGGTGTCTGGGGTACTGAGGCCCCGTCCTCCACGTCTTTCCCTGATGGCAAGAATACATCCTCGTCATCAGATCCGAATGTCGGGATCATTTGCATTTGTTGGAAAAAACTATCTATAGTCTTATTTTTCTTCCCTTTTCTAGGCATTTTCCCAGGCAGTTACTTGAGTTCTGAGATTCCTGTCCACCCCCGCCTCGATCCGCCCAGCTAGAGATTGGGCTCTGAGATTCAAATGGGCTTTCCGCGCCGCCCAACCAGCTGCTAATCAATGAGCTTTAATTCTGGTGCTGGGGTGGGGGCAGGGCCGCCTCCCAGGCTCGGCTTCCTCAGGGGCTTTATGCAGAGAGTTTCAGGAACGGAGCAGTTGGGGGTTGGGGGGGGCTGCCTCCCAGGCTCAGTTCCCTCAGGGGCTTTATGCAGAGGCCTTCAGTAGTGGAGCAGGGTGGGGCAGGGCTGTCTCCCAGGCTCAGCTCCCTCAGGTTGTTTATGCAGAGACTTTCAGTAATGAAGATCCTGCCTACTGCTGGGGGAGTCCGGGGCCACAGCCGCGCTGCTGCTGCCTCCGCTGCCGCCCACGCCTCTGCCTCCGCCGCTTCCTGCCCCCGTCTCTGCCACCACCGCTTCCTCCAGAGGGGTCCCGAGTCACGGAGACACTCCGCTCCCCCTCTCGTCCAGCCCAGCCTTCTCTCTCACTGACCTGTAGCTTCTGTGGGCGGAGGGACTTTCCCGGCTGCCGGAGCTTCCATCCCTGAAGCCTGCTCGGGTCAGCTTCTCTGGGGCTGCGGCCAGATCTTCTCTCTTTTCTTATAAATTTCTATACCCCATTACCTGTATTTCTTATTTCCCAGTTATATGCAATAATATTCTCAACATTCATTTCTAATACTTTGAATTCCAACTTCTCTCTCTCCCTCACCCCCCACCTATCCCTACTGAGAAAGCAAGCAATTCAATACAGGCTATCTATGTGTCATTTTGCAAAACACTTCCATAATAGTCATGTTGTGTAAGACTAACTATTGCCTTCCATCCTACCGTGTCCCCCCTTTTTTTCTATTCTCTCATTTGACCTTGTCCCTTCCCAAAAGTGTTTACTTCTAGTTACTCCCTTCTCCCATTTGCCCTCCCTTCTATCATCCCCCTCACTTGTCCCCTTCTCCCCTACTTTCCTGTAGTTTAAGATGGATTTTCATACCAAATTTAGTGAGCATGTTATTTCTTCCTTAAGCCATATGTGAAGAGAGTAAGTTTAACTTTTCTCACCTCCTCCCTTTTCTCCTCCATTGAAAAAGATTTTTCTCATCTCTTTTATGAGTGATAGTCTGCCCCATTCTGTTTCTCCCTTTCTTCTCCCAGTATGTCCCTCTCTCACCCTTTAATTTAATTTAATTTTTTTATGGATATAATCTTTTCTGATTCAACTCAACCTGTACTCTGTCCGTGTGTGTGTGTGTGTTTCTGTGTGTGTGTGATCCCTCTGCCTACCCAAGTACTGAGAAACATCTGAAGAGTTACAAATATTATCTTTCCATGTAGGAATGTAAGCAGTTCAGCTTTAAAAAGTCTTTTATGATTTCTCTTTCCTATTTACCTTTTCATGCTTCTTTTGATTCTTGTGTTTGAAAGTCAAAGTTTCTCTTCCGTTCTGGTCTTTTCATCATGAATACTTGAAAATCCTCTATATCATTGAATGACTGTTTTTTCCCTTGAAGTATTATACTCAGTTTTGTTGGGTGAGTCTTGGTTTTAATCCCAGTTCCTTAGACTTCTGGAATATTCTATTCCAAGCCCTTCAATCCATTAATGTAGAAGTTGCCAGATCCTGTCTTATTCTGATTGTATATCCACAATACTTGAATTATTTCTTTTTAGCTGCTTGCAATATTTTCTCCTTGACCTGGGAACTCTGAAATTTGGCTACAATATATATTCCTAGGAGTTTCTCTTTTTGGATCTCTTTCAGGAGGTGATCAGTGGATTCTTTCAATATTTATTTTGCCCTCTGGTTCTAAAATATCAGGGTAGTTTTCCTTGATGAAAGATAATATCTAGGCTCTTTTTCTGATCATGACTTTCAGGTAGTCTCATAATTTTTAAATTGTTTTTCCTGGATCTATTTTCCAGGTCAATTGTTTTTCCAATGCGATGTTTCACATTATCTTCTATTTTTTTCAATCTTTTGGTTTTGTTTTGTAACTTCTTGGTTTATTGTATAGTCATTAGCTTCCCTGAACTCCACTCTCATTTTTAAAGAGCTATTTTGTTCAGTGAACTTTTGAACCTTCTTTTCCATTAGACTAATTCTGCTTTCTAAAGTCTTCTTCTCCTCATTGTCTTTTTGGACCTCTTTTTCCAATTGAGTTAGCCTATTTTTAAAGATGTTATTTTCCTCAGCATTTTTTTGGTTCTACTTTAGCAAGCTACTGACTCACTTTTCAAGCTCTTCTATGGCCTGAGCCTATTTCTTATTCATTTTGGAGGTACCGAAGGCATTGCCTTCCTCTGACAGTATGCATTGTTCTTCCTCATCTGAAAGGATGGAAGGAGATATCTGTACACCAAGAAAGTAACTTCTATAGTCTTATTTTTTTCCCCTTTTTTGGGCATTTTCCCAGCCAGTTACTTGACTTCTGAGTTCTTTGTCAAGAGAATTGTGAAGGCATGCAATTCAATATAGGTTATACATGTGTAGTCATGAAGACCACTTCCATAACAGTCATGATGTGAAAGACTAATTATATTTCTTTTTATCCTATCCTACCTTCCCTGTTTATTCTATTCTGTCTTTTGACCCTGTCCCTCCTCAAAAGTATTTACTTCTAATTACCCCTCTTCCCATTTTCCTCCCTTCTATCATCCCCCCTCCCTGTTTAATCACTTTCCCTCTACTTTCCTGTAGTGTAAGACAGATTTTCATACCAAATTGAGTGTGCATGTTAAGAAAGAAAAGATTAAAACAAAAAAAATCTGCAAGGGCTGATTTTTCTAGCAATCCATTCAAAGTTTAATCTTTTAGGCAACAATACCTGCCTCCATCGGAGCATCATGTGAGCCCCTCAGGTCTGCCTCAGAGTACAGTACAAATAGAAATCAAGACCTTTTATAGATACTCAAATGGATCTGTGATCTCCTTGATTTGAGAGTTCCCTTCATTGCTGGAAGTTAAAATCTATCCATGGCTGCCCTTTCTGTATGATTTTTGTCAAAATTTCCCCAGAAGTTCACCATAGAAGATCAACTCAATGGACTAGAAGCCTCCCTTGCTTTCTCCTGACATTGACCAGTTTATCTTCTCTTCCTATCATGCATTTTGATGCCATCCTTTATTTTAATTCTTCTTTGAGGTTCTTCAATAGTTCTATTTGGAAACCTTCTTATACCCACCATACATCTCTCTCTCTAGTCTTGGCATAATACTAATTTTTAACTTTTCAGAGACTGGTATTCCACACCTCACTGCCATGTATATTGGCAGGAGGTTGGTATGAAAAAGAGAGATCTTTGTTTTTGTGGGAAGCTTAGGGCCATCAATAGAAATTTATAATTTCCTAAAGGCCTACTGTTTAATTACAAGCCACTCTCATTGTCCTTCTGAATTGTCTGGCCTGATATGTATAGTGGTACATACTAGTCAAAGGAATTCCTCCCAGACATGGGTTGTTAATGCTGCTTGCCTGGAGAATAGCTGAAAGAGATATCAGGAATCTTGACTGCTATGGCCACTGAAAAATGCTATTTTCTCCAACCTTAGAGAATGTATCTGTGTTAAGCTCCTATCCATGCATGTGTATAAATGATAACTGCCTATACTATGTGACTATATCAATTATCAAAGTTTTTTTATTTGGATAGGGTGTGAACTCTCTTCCCAGAATTCCAGCCTTCATTCCTCTCTCTCATTTTTCCTTAATAGCTCCCCAGGCACAATATCAACAACTAGCATTTTTATAGATCATACTTTTTTTTTATAGATTATACTTTAAGATTTGTAATGGGAGACAGGGGCTATAATCATCCTCATGTTACAACTGAGAAAATTGAGGCAAACAGCAGTAAAATGACTTGCCTAGAGCCACAGAGTAAGTATCTGTGGTCAAATTTGAACTCAAGACTTCCTGACTCCAGGTCAAACAATCTATTTACTGTGACACCTCGATGCCTCAGTGGCATCCTCCGTCACAGCTACTCTAAAAGTCAGGCAAACTGATCTGAGTCTACACAAAGGCAGTGTTGCCAATTTCATTGTCTCTCCAGATGGGAATGGTCTTTTTTCTGGGCACAGTTATCACCTATCACCTTGGTCTACATGTAGACACAACCCTCCAAGAAATGTAATTTTGATAATTAAGTTTTTTACTCATTGACTACATTGCTAGTGGCCTTTTCTGGTAACCTTCAAAGAGGCTCTATAAACTCATCAATACCATGAAAAACCTGGGTTCAAGTTCTACCTCTGCCTCTTTATACCTGTGTGACCTCGGAAAAGTTTCATACCCATCCTAGGCCTCAATTGTCTCCTCAATAATGGAGTTGAAATCAGGAGCAGGGAACCTGTGGCCTCAAGGCCACATGTAGCCCTCTAGGTCTTCAAGTTCAGTCCCTTTACTGAATCCAAACTTCACTGTTGAATTCAGTTAAAGAGCTGCACTTGAGGACCTAGAGGGCCACATGTGGCCTTGAGGCCACAGGTTCTCCACCCCTAAGTGATATCTAAGGTCCATGACAACTGTGAACCTAACATCCTATGGCCTCTTATCACTACTATGAAATGGACTACTTCTGAGAAACTTCCTTTTTTCTATTTGTTTTTTTTTTCATTCAATAGTACTTTTTTTCCAAGAAACTTTCTTGCAGACAGTATATCCCAATGGTAGTCTCTGACTTTTTATCTCTCCTCCTAGAGGTTGGTCCGTTCCTGAGCATTCCATCAGTGGAACCCTCCTAGATCAGTGACCATCAGCACTCACAGGTGTCCAGAGTAAGGAAAGTGATTATCCTGCTGTACTCTCTGCATTGGTCAAACACAATTGTAATAGTCTGAGTGCCATCTTTTAGAAGCAACATTAACATGCTGAAGTACAGTCAAAGGAAGGCAACCAAGATCATGAAAGGAACAGAGAAGATGGAATAAAATGATGAGTTGAAGGAAAGGAAAAGTTTAACCTGGAGAAGAAAGATGTAAAGGACACATGATACCTGAATTCAAGTACTTAAAGGGTTGCATGGGAAGGTCAGAATTTTTCTGCTTATTCTCATGATCAGAATTAGAAACAGGGGTAGGAAGGGGGAAGGAAATAGGGGCAAATTCAAAGGGGATCAAAGAGGCTTAATGAAACAAAACCTACCAAAGGAAGAATGAGCTGCCTTGAGAAGCACTGGGTTGCCCATCACTGGAGTTCTTCAGGTAGAGGCAGGAAAGACTTTTTGTTGGAAATTGTAATAAGATTCTTGCTTAGGTACAAGCTGGACTGGGTGGCTTTTGAGTTCCCTTCCAACACTGATATTGTGATTCTATGAAATTCACTGGCTTTAGGGACAGCAATCTAGTGATCAACAAGTGTTTATTAAGTATTTAATATGTTTGCACTTCAGTTGTGGAGATACAAAGACAAAAGTAAAAGTCTCTGCCCTCAAAGAGATTACATATGAACAAAGGAGCTAACATGTGCATTATACACAAGTATGCACACATATATGTACATATACATATGAATGAATATGATAAGTAGTAGTATATATGTATTGGGCCTATCTAGGTTATGTGTCCACATGGGTATGTCTAAACGTGGCTTGAAGGAAGGCAAGAATCAATCTAGAGGCTCCTCTTCCCACCCTTTTCCAAGGGAGATTTTAATCCCTGCTAGGAAAGGAAACAGGATGTTGAGGCCAAAACCTGGCCATTCTATTCTCCTTGGGGTGGGAGGGAAAGAGTACTGGGCTAGAATTATATTTCTCTGCTTCCTTATTGTTATCTTGGGGGATATATCATATATACATATATACATATGTGCATATACATGCATGCATACATATATACATATGTATATATACATATATGTGTGCATGCATATATATGTACATGTATATGTATGTATGACATCCCCCAAGATAACAATAAGGAAGCAGTGAAATATTATATATATATATATATGTGTATCTTGGGGGAACTCCTCCATTAAGGGATAGCAATCAAGAATTCAGCTTGAATTTCCCCTAGACCAACAATATGGAAGCAGATAGATAGGTATCTCAAAGGCTTGACTTTCTTCCTCCTAAATACCAGTTCCACAAAGAGCACACATAATGAATAGTGAATAAATAAATTATCCAAGTCAATAGCAAAATAGAAATCAGAGAAGGTATGAGTATATGAGAATATGCCAGATAATATAGAGTCAATGAGCTCCCTCAAGAGGAAAGGTATAATTCAGCCCAACCAAAAGAGAGAGCCTCAGATCTCATCCAAGTGGAAATTCTCTGAAATCCCTAGTGGTATAAACTGGGAGTAGGACAAATGCTGGCTTCTCTACATTCGGTCTTCTTCCCAGAGTCTTTCTACCCCTTGAGGGAACTGAAGTGAATGTGGAACTGCATGTCTCCTCTCTCAAAGCTGGAAACCAGAAGACCAAGTACTCTCTTCACAGGCTCTTAACCAATTCCCTCCCTTTCTCATGTAGGCATGAGTATTAAGTAATCAATCTCTACTAATGAGGAGAGTCTGGGCTTTGAAGCCCCGATCACATATAAAATATAAACAGAATCAATGTAAGGTAGTCTGAAAGGGAAGGTACTATTATTTGAGA
The DNA here is from genome assembly GCA_023548195.1 of Bettongia penicillata ogilbyi. Classification (NCBI taxonomy): domain Eukaryota; kingdom Metazoa; phylum Chordata; class Mammalia; order Diprotodontia; family Potoroidae; genus Bettongia; species Bettongia penicillata. The sequence continues at coordinate 2,046,430 of JAJHZJ010000089.1, forward strand.
AGATCAGAAGAGTCTTCATATAGAAGATTGTTCTAGAGCAAGGGTGGAAGGAGACTAAAGATTCTAAGGAGGTGAGGAAGGAATGCATTCCAGGCATGAAGGAGAGCTAATGTGAAGACATGTAGACAAAAGTGGAACATCTTCTGTGGGAGACAGTGGGTAGGTCAGTGTGACTGGCTCTCAGAGGGTGTTGACAGCAGTCATAGAAAAGTCCATATTGTGAAGAGAGCTGAATGCCAAGCAGCACCATCAAATCATTTCCTTATTGCCACCATTAGTTATGTTTATCTGGACTTATTGTTTCCCAGTCCCCACTTAGGAAACCAGAAAGCATTACAGTACTGCTCTCTCTGTTTCTTTCTATTTCTCATTCTGTCTCTTTGTCTCTGTTTCTCTCTTTCTCATTTCCCCACTATCCCTTAAATAAGCATATAGGCTTATAGGGTTTTCTAAGGATTTTTCCCTTTAGGGCAGTTAGGTAGCACAGTGGATAAAGTATGGGGCCTGACTTCAGGAAACCTTGTCCTCAAATCTGGCCTCAGAAATTTACTGGCTGTGTGACCATGGGCAAGTCACTGAGTCCTGTTTCCCTCAGTTTCCTCATTGTAAAATGATCTGGAGAAGGAAATGGCAAACCACTCCAGTATCTCTGCCAAGAAAACTCCAAATGGGGTCACAAAGAGTTGGACACAGATGAACAACAACTGAGAAACTGAGAAAAACATGAGTCATGGGAGCATAGATATAGAACTGAAAAGGACTCACAGGTTATCTAATTCAACCACAATTTACAGGGAAGGAAACAGGTCCAGGGAAGTTAAATGACTTACCCAAGGTCACAGAGATTGGAAGTATTAGAGGAAGAATTTGAACTCAAGTCTTCTAACTTTATAACTGCCACATTTTACCCTGTACAGCATGAAAATCTTTTGAGTTTGCTACATATCTTAAGAGATGGCAAAGTTCATTTCCTAACCAGCTTTCCCTGAGGTTTTATCTTGCTCTCCTGTGATGACTAGTATGACTGTGGGCCTTTCTCACTCCCTAGCAAGAAATATCTGTCTCTTAGGCTCTTTAGCAAGAACTCTCTTCTCTAAGGATACCACATTGCATTAAGGAAAGGCGGTGGGGTGTCATGGGAAGTGCACTGGATTAGGGATTTTAGAAATCTGAGAAAGCGTAGAAGGCTCAGAGGTGGACAAAAAGGGGAGAAGTCATTAGCAAGCTGTGGTCTTTGTCAGAGGTACCTGGCTGTGTGATAAGAGAGAACAGGTCTTTGGAAGCAGATTTGAGGGTTGGTGTTAGCAGACGCAGGCTACTGGCAGGTTGCTTTGAGGCCTGATCATGATGGGGATGGGATCTGAACCCGTAAAAGAAAAGACAATGTCTTTGGGACCTGGACCCCAAAGCCCCTGAACCCAGATCTCTGGCCTTCTCCTGAGGCATTGCCCATCTCAGTCAGTAATCCTTTTAATTGCCCTTTCATTGTGGCCCCCTCATTGTCTGTACCTGGCCCACTCCAGGCTCCTTAATCCCATGTAGACCCCTTTGTCTGTTACCTCTGGCCCACCCTAGGCTACTTGCCACCTCTCGATCCCTTCCAGATCTTCCCACAGTCTTTCTGTATAAGTGTCCATCTTGCCCGCATTAAATGACTCAGATTCTTAAAATCTGACCCACTTGTATTAGCGATACAATGTCTCTGATTGAAAGAAGGCTTGAGTGGTCAAATTCTTTCAAGGCAGACCCATGCGCTTTGCCTTGTCATTTTGGGATCCTTAGCACTTATAGGTTGCAACATGATGTTTCCAGAGCATTCTCCAGGTGACACGGCTTCCCATCACCCGATTAAAGGGGCTGCTGTGATTGTCAGTTATTACCAGTGCTCTCTAAGCCTATCCAACTGAGCCTGGAGAGAAAGAAACTCAAGAGGCAGATGGCACACAGATGCTGTGATTTTACACTGACTATATCCTTCCACTATTGTGGGAAAGTAGAGAGATTAAAATGAGAATTTAAGTATCAGCTCCCCTAGATTCATGGGAGACGGCAACCATTTTGTTTATAGGGGCAAGGAACATTTCCTGCCTGAGTTGTTTCCTTATTATTCACCTCATTCTGCCTTAATTAAATGTCTTCTATTTTATAATCCGCCTTGTTTGTAGTTTTTTAAAATTCACATCATAATAAAAAACTTAAACTTTTAAAAAAAGTACTCTTTACATTCTTTCTGTAAAGCTGTGTGTGGACTCCATTAGCACCTAGGAAAAGGTGAGCTTTCAAATTTGAGTGGATGACTTTGCACCTTGCTTTTAATAGCTCATTTGCATATAAAAACCAGGAAAGCATCTGAACTCCAACAGAGACAATAAATTTGCCCCAGGCCATTGACTGCTTCAGCTTTCTCTCATCCACTCATTTGCATAGACCAATAAAAGTAACTAAGAATTTAAAAAAAAAAAGCTGGGAACTCCGAACCTCAGAGATGTTTGATGATTACTGGGCAAATAACCAGTATTCTGATTATGGTTTAGCCTGCAAAGATGGAAGATAGAAATGTACTAAATGGTTGTGTAAGTAGGATGAGTTCAAGTCATAAGTATTTATTCAGTACCTACAATGTGTTGTATACTGGCTAAATGATGAGGATACAAAAAATATCCCTGCAAAAGATGGTTCCTGCTTTCCCAGTCTAAATAAGAATACACCATGAAAATAACTACGTACAAACAAGATTTAGACAGGGAAAACTGAAGATAATCAACTGAGGGAAAGTGATAACCAAATAAGTCTGCTTGCAGAAACTGGGATTTTAACTGAGACCTGGGATAGAGAAGGGAAGGGAAAGATTTTGGACATGGGGGCCACAATTCTGTGCAAATGAAGTCCAAAGATGGAGTGTTGTGTGAAAAACAGTACCCCAGAATAAAGCGTAAGGTATAAGGAGAACACAAAGATAGGAACAGGGTAGGCCTAAATGAGTACTATATTTGAACCTGGAGGTTATCAGGAGACACTGGAATTTATTGAGTAGGGGAGAGATTTAGATCAATGTTTTAGGAAACTTTTTTAGTTTGTCCTCTGATCTCGAAGAGGACCATGGCATAAGGAAGGTTATGCATGACTTGAAAGTGGATTGGATTTAAGTGAGAGAGGACTGTGCAAAGTCACCAGCCTCACTTTCTTCTCCAGAGCCAACATACAGTGGCAAGATATAGATCAGGATGACTGGAGATGAACTTTAGTAGCTGAACGGAGGCTAGCCTGGAGTGGGGAGAAACTTGAGGTAGGGAGAGCCACCAGAAGGCTAGTACAATAGTACAAGCATGAGGTGAAGGGAACTTGGACCAGAGTGGAAGCTGCCAGATGGCATAAAGATGCATATATGAGAGATACTGAGGAAGTGGAATTGATAGGATTTGCAACATGTTGCATATATGGAGTAAAGTACCAGTAAAGAGATGAGAATTGCAGAAAGACTGAAAAACTGAGAGACTGGGAGGATAGTGGTGTCCTAAGTAGTAAAAGGGCAGCTAAGTGGAGCCATAGTGCACAGAGCCCTAGGCCTGGAATTCTTCCTGACTTCAAATCTGACCTCAGACACTTAGTAGCTGTGTCACCCTGGACAAGTCACTTAACCCTGTTTGCCTCAGTTTCCTCATCTGCAATATGAGCTGGAGAAGAAAGTGGAAAACCACTCCAATATCTTTGCCAAGAAAGCCCCAAGTGGGGGGTCATGAAGAGTCAAATACTACCGAAATGACTAAACAGCAGCAACAATCATCTGGGACAGAGCATGGCAGCCTCAGTAGGACCTGAGTTCAAATCTGACCACAGATACTTACTAGCTGTGTTCTAAGGTCCTTTCTAACTCTAGATTTGTGATTCCTTTTATGACCCTTAGAGACCCCATGTGATGGGAGATTCCTATGATTTCACAGGTCAGGGAAAGAAAGGAAATGAAGGCCTCATGAAAGACAAGATAAAAAAGAATGCATATTGGTCTGCCCATTTATTGGTCATTCAACACTGAAAAGTCAGAAGGTCAGTCTGCAAGCAGCTTTTCCTTCTGCCTTATCTCTTGTTATATTGAATGTATTCTATATTCAAGCTTCTTAGCCTTCTGATACTGGAGTTTCCCAGATCTTTGACCACCTCAACTCCCATGATCCTTTCTCACTCTACCTTAGCTACTGATTAGGATATGGGGTTTTGGATAAAATTGGAAATGGGGAGAGGAAGGAAGATTGTGAAAGAGAAAAACTACTCTTCCTTTTATCTAGGACCAGGGCAAGGGGCAGGGAGTGAAGACACCAAGGAACTCTGACTCCTCACCAGGATGTGTGGGGTCTCTGTCTCTCATTCACAGAGAGTGTATTCTTCCCAAGGACCTCTCTTCTATAATTACTCCATCCCAAGACCCCAGATCCAGCAGCTGTTTGGGTCCCAATGAGATAGGCATCCGTTTCTGGGATGGGCTCAGAATTGTAAATGGGATTTTTTTCTTACTTAGGGCAAAAACAAAACAAAGCAAAGAAAAAACTAGGGTTGCATTCCACTCTGTGGTGGTTCAGAAGATAGTACAATCATGGGTTCAGTCATACCAAAAGAACCGAGATATCCCCCATCTCTTACTCCTACTGAGATTAGGGAAGGAAGTAGGCTCTAGGAGAGAGGTACCATGGTGACTCTTGGGAAGGCAGACCTTGGGGTTACTATACTACAAAGTGGCTAGTTGGCAGAAAACCTCAGATGGAGTAACAGAGGCAATCGCAACCATAGAGAAGATACTACCCCTCTAGGTATCAGTACTGTTTACCTCATGCTAAGCTGGTTATGTCTATTAGGCCACAGACACACAGGAGTAGGAAGTGCCTTCAGAAAGCCTGGGGAAAGGAGATATAGAGTACTCTAGGCTGGTCAGGGGTTCTTAGAACTTAGAACTCACCTTATTTTTAAAAATCAGGTGAGTGGATAGTGTGCTGAGCCTGGAGTCCGGTAGACCTGTGTTCAAATCTCACCTCAGACATTTACTAGGAGGGCAAGTCACTTAACCTCTATTTGCTTTAAGGAAATGGCAAATCTAAAGATACTCCAGTATCTTTGCCAAGAAAACTCTGTGCACAGCACTGACATGTTATAGTCCATAGAATCACAAATGACAGAGTCAGACATGACTGAATAATTCAGCAACAATAACAGACCAGATACCTCTGTCTAGGTCACCGCTCTACCTCTCTTTCAGCTGAGATATGGTCTATCATTGACCTGTGTCCTTCTCCTATAACTTCTGAAAGAAATCCATATCATCTTCTTTGGTCCAATCTATATAATTCCTATCCCAACCTTTGATCCAGTATCTTTTCTACCTACTCTGAAGTGTCTCTCTCCTGTTTCCCAGCAACTAAGTAACTTCTCTTTCTCTGGCTTCTGCCTCTTGCCCTATACCAAGGGTTCTTTGATCTCTAAGACTCTAGGACTCAGAGCAATGTCTTTGGGGAGCTAGAGGAGCAATTCTCAAGTCACTCAAACACAATTCACTTCATGTGGAGACACAGAAGGCACAGCCCCCAGCAATGTCAAATTCATAGAATGTTAGAGCTAAAATGTTCCCAGTTTCCATTATATGGAAAGTATGCCAGGAAAAGGGAAAGAAAACAGAGATATAGTGAAGGACATATACCCCCCCCCAAATCTATAGTATTCCCTGAAAATGTTAGGTAGTTGAGGTTTTGTCAATACTTTTTCATCACTGTAGAGCCCTAAAAGTTTCCACAGAAGGAAACAGAATTCATGAATTACTGACAAGTGAGATGGTCCCAGTCCTCTCTAGGAAAGATTGGTGACTACGAAGCTTGGCTACCCTGAGGCAAAAAGCTATAGGTAGGATAGAAAGAAAGGAACACAATCCGGATGCTAGAATATAGTTTTGACTTTCTCACTTTCTTCTATAGTCCTCAAGATTCTCATTTATGGATTGTCCTATGGGTAATGGGACTTGGGTGGCTGCTAATTGCCACTACCTTGTTAAAGCCCAAGTCTATTAGCCAGTAAGCAAGACTGCCGAAGATCATCAATGCAAAGGAGAACTTGATTCTGGAGGATGAATATAGGATCTATGACACAAAATGATCCCAAGTACTGAAAATGGCAGTTCTTTTGACTTGTGCTGGATGGAAGGGAAGATAGATTTCCCTCAAACACTTTTTCCCCTGCTTTTTCTGGTTATAGTCCATGATTCAAAGACAAAGTCCTGGACACACAAACACATTGTTCTTACTTTATTCCTTTCCCTGGCCTGGGATACAGGTGGTTAGATAATTTCCACCTTCCACCCTGAGGAACTGAGAAGACAGTTGTGAAGAGGTTTAGGAGATGGCGGGAAATAGATAGCACCATATGAGGGTGCATCACCTATTCCTTTTGATTGTCACTAAATAAACTGTTATCCCAATTCATTAAGTCCTGTGGAAATGAGGGGATGACCTGATGAGGGAAAGCCCAATCAAACGGGCTCTAGGACTGTGTAGATACTGTGTATTTCATTTTTTAATATTTTGAGTAATATTACATTTCAATCCCCAAACATAATTTTGGACCTAAAAAATACTGATGCTGGAAGCCACAGGCTCAGGTAGGAAGACTAGTCTATACATCTCCAGGCTGAGCAACTTCTTTTTTTAATTATTAATTAATTTTTTTTGAATTCTCTAAAATTATCTCCATAAGATTCTACCTCCATGAGATTTTCTCCCATTCCCTCTCCCCTCCCTCCTCTCCCTGAGATGGCATGAAATCTTATATGGGTTCTACACATACATTCCTGTTAAACACATTTTCACATTGGTCATGTTGCATAGAAGAATTAAAATGAATAGGAGAAACCATGAGAAGAACCCAAACAAAACAAAACATAACACAAGAGAAAATATTCTGCTTCATTCTGTGATTCAATTCCATAGTTCTTTCTCTGGATGTGGATGGCATTTTGCCTCAAGAGTCCATTGGGAATGTTTTAGGTCCTTGAATTGCTGTGAAGAGCTAAGTCTACTAGAAAAATTTCTTACACGCTGTGGTTGTTACTGCGTACAATGCTCTCCTGGTTCTGCTCCTTTCACTCAGGATCAGTTCATATAAGTCCTTCCAGGCCTCTCTGAAGTCTTCCTATTCATCATTTCCTATAGCACAATAGTATTCCATTACATTCATATGCCACAACTTGTTCAGTCATTTCCCAATTGATGGGCATCCCTTTGATTTCCTATTCTTGGTCACCATGAAGAGTGCTGCTATAAATATTTTTGTACATGTGGAACTCTTTCCCATTTTTACGATCTCTTTGGGATATAATCCTAGATGTGATAATGCTGGATCAAAGGGTATGCACATTTTTGTAGCCCTTTGGGCATAGTTCCAAATTGCTCTCCAGAATGATTGGATCAGCTCACAGCTCCACCAACCATGAATTAGTGTTCCAACTCCTCACATCTTCTCCAATATTTATCATCTTCCTGTTTTGTCATGTTAGCCAATCTGATAGGTATGATATGGTACCTCAGAGTTGTTTTGATTTGCATCTCTCTAATCAATAGTGATTTAGAGCATTTTTTCAAATGCCTATAGATAGCTTTAATTTCTTCCTCTGAAAAGTGCTTATTCATATCCTTTGACCATTTATGAGTTGGAGAATGACTTGTATTCTTGTACATTTGACTCAATTTTCTATATGCTTTAGAAATGAGGCCTTTACCACAGATGCTAGTTGCAAAAATTCTTTCCTAGTATTGTGTTTCCTTCCTAATCTTGGTTGCATTGGGTTTGTTTGTGCAAAAGCTTTTCAATTTAATGTAATTTAAATTATTAATTTTGTATTTCATAATGTTCTCTCTCTCTCTCTTGTTTGTTCATAAATTTCTCCATTCACCACAAATCTGACAAATACACTATTCCTTCCTCCCCTAATTTGTTTATAGTATCGGTCTTTATACCTAAATCATGTGCCCATTTGAACTTTATTCTTGTGTACAGTGTCAGGCATTGGTCTATGCCCAGTTTCCACCACACTGTTATTCAGTTTTCCCAGTAGTTTTTGTCAAGCAGTGAGTTTTTATGCCTGAAGCTGGGGTTCTTGGGTTTATCAAACAGTAGATTGCTATATTTAATCACTGCTGTGTCTTGAGTACCTAACCTATTCCACTGTTCTATCCCTCTGTTTCTTAGCCAATACCAAGGGGTTTTGATGATTGCTGCTTTATAATACAATGTGAGATCTGGTAGGACTAGGCCACCTTCCCTAGTATTTCTTTTCATTAGTTCCCTTTATATTCTGGACCTTTTGTTCTTCCAGATGAATTTTGATATTATTTTTTTCTAACTCTAAAAAATAATTATCTGGTAGTTTGACTGGTATGGCACTGGATAAGTAAATTAATTTAGGTAGAATTGTCATTTTCATGATATTTTTCCACTTACTTAGATCTGACTTTATTTGTGTGAAAAGTGTTTTGTAATTTTACTCATGTACTCCCTGGATTTGTTTTGGCAGGTAGACCCTTAGATATTTTATAGTGTCTATCTTAGCTGTAAATGGGATTTCTCTTTCTATCTCTTGTGGTTGGGCTTTGTTAGTAATATATAGAAATGCAGATGATTCATGTGGGCTTATTTTGTAACCTGCAACTTTGCAAAAGTTGTTTGTTATTTCAAGTAGTTTTTTGCTTGATTCTCTATCATCATATCATCTGCAAAGAGTGATAACTTAGTTTCTTCTTTGCCTATTCTAATCCTTCAATTTCTTTTTCTTCTCTTATTGCTAAAGCTAACATGTCTAGCGCCATATTGAATAACACTGATGATAGTGGACATCCTTGTTTCACCCTGATCTTATTGGGAATGCGTCTAGCATATCCCCATTACATATAATGCTTGCTGATGGTTTTAGGTAGATACTACTTATTATTTTATGGAAGCCTTCATTTTTTCCTATGCTCTTCAGTGTTTTCAATAAGAATGGGTGTTGTATTTTGTCAAAAGCTTTTTCTGCATCTATTGAGATAACCATGTGATTTCTGTTAGTTTTATTGTTGATATGATCAATAATGTTGATAGTTTTCCTAATATTGGACCAGCCCTGCATTCCTGGTAAAAATCTTACCTGATCATAAAATATTATTCTCATGATAAGTTGCTGTGTTCTTTTTGCTAATATCTTATTTAGTATTTTTGCCTCTGTTCATTAGAGACATTGGTCTATTATTTTCTTTCTCTGTTTTGGCTCTTCCTGGTTTCAGTATCAGTACCATATTTGTATCATAAAAAGAATTTGATAGGACTCCTTCTTTACCAAATTTCCCAAATAATCTATATATTATTGGGATTAACATTCTTTAAGTGTTTCATAGAATTCACTTGTAAATTCATCTGACCCTGGATATTTTTTCCTAGGGAATTCATTGATGGCTTGTTGAATTTCTTTCACTGAGATGGGGTTATTCAAGTATTCCATTTCCTCTTCTGTTAATCTGGGCAATTTATATTTTTTAAAAATACTCATCCATCTCATTTAGATTGTCAAACTTATGGGCATACAGTTGGGCAAAGTAATTTCTAAGTATTGTTTTGATTTCCTTCTTGTTGGAGGTGAGTTCACTCTTTTCATTTTTGGTGCTAGTAATTTGTTTTTCTTCTTTCTTTTTTTAAATCAAATTGACCAAAAATTTATCAATTTTATTGTTTTTTTTTCATAAAACTACCTTCTACTTTTATTTAATAGTTCAATAGTTTTCTTAATTTCAATTTTATTAATATCTCCTTTGGTTTCCAGTATTTCTGACTTGGTATTTTCTTGGGGATTTTCAATTTGTTTTTTTTTCCCTAGCTTTTTCAGCTATATGCCCAATTCATTGATATCCTCTTTATTTTATTCACATAGGTGTTCAATGATACAAAACTTCCCCTAAGAACTGCTTTTGCAGCATCCCATAGGTTTTGGTAGGTTGTCCCATTATTGTCATTCTCTTGAATGAAGTTGTTGATTGTTTCTATGATTTGTTGTTTAACCCACTCATTCTTTAGGATTAGATTATCTTAATTTTTGGTCTATCTTTCCATGGCCTTTTATTACATATAATTTTTTTTTGCATTATGATCTAAAAAGGATGCATTACTATCTTTGTCTTTCTGCACTGGATTGTGAGGTTTTTGTGCTCTGGTACCTGGTCAGTTTTTGTATATATGCCATGTACTGCTGAGAAAAAGGTATATTCCTTTCTATCCCCATTCAATTTTCTCCAGAGATCTATCATATCTACCTTATCCAGAGTTCCATTCACTTCCTTAACTTCTTTCTTGTTTATTTTGAGGTTAGATTTATCAAGTTCAGAGAGGGGGGAAGTTAAAGTCCCCCACTAGTATAAATTTGCTGTCTATGTCTTCTCGTAACTCCCTTAACTTCTCCTCTAAGAATGTGGTCATTATACCACTTCATGCATGTATGTTTAGTAATGATATTGCTTCATTGTCTATGGTGCTTTTTTAGCAGGATATAGTTTCCTTCCTTATCTCTTTTGATTAGATCTATTTCTGCTTTTGTTTTGTTTGAGATAAGGATTGCTACCCCTGCTTTTGTTTACATCAGCTGAAGCACAATATATTCTTCTCCAACCTTTACCCTACATGTATCCCTTTGTTATAAATGTGTTTCTTGTAAACAATATATTGTTCAATTATAGTTTTTAATCCATTCTCCTATCCATCCCATTCATATTCACAGTTATGATTACTCTCTGTGTCTTCCCTTCCATCCTATTTGCTCTACAAAATAGAGTTTTAATTTTTGACCACCATCTCCCTTGGTCTTCACTCCCTTCTATCAGTTCCCCTGACTTTAATTCCCCTCTTCCCTTAATATTTCTTTCCTCCCTTTTAGCCTCCCCTCCCTTTTCTTTCCCCTTTCCCCTCCAACTGCCTATAGAGCTAGTTAGATTTTTATACTTATCTGAGTTTGTTGTTTCCTCCTTGAACCAAATAAAAAGAGGGTAAATTTCAAACAGTGCTCATCTCCTTCCCCTCTTTCCCTCTATTGTACTATGTTTTTGTGCCTCTTTCTATGATGTAACTTACCTTTTTCTGCTTCCTCCTTTCCACATCTCCCATTACAATCCCTTTGCACCCTTAAATCACATTTTTTATCACCACATCATTTAATTTATACCCATTCCCTCTATCTATGTATATCCCTTTTAAATATCATGATAAATATACAATTCTCAAGATTAACAAGTATCATCTTCTCTTCTAGGAATGTAAACAGTTTGCCCATATGGAATAATAAGTTGTTTTTTCTTTCCCTGTTTACCTTTCTATGCCTCTCTTGAGACTTGTATTTGAAGATCAAATTTTCCATTGAGCTCTGGCTCTTTCATCAGGAAGGTCTGGAAACCCCTTATTTAGTTGAATGGCCATTTCCTTGCCTGAAGTATTATACTCAATTTTGCTGGATAATTGACCAATTGTAGTTGGTTGTAGTCCAAGCTCCTTTGCCTTATGAAATATCATATTCCAGTCCCTCCAATTTTTTAGTGTAGAAGATGCAAGGTCCTGTGTGATCCTAATTGTAGTTTCACTATATTTGAATTGTCTCTTTATGGTTGCTTGCAGTATTTTCTTCTTTACTTGATAGTTCTGGAATTTGGTGACAATATTCCTTGATGTTCTCAGTTTGGGATCTCTTTCAGGAGGTAATATGTGGATTTTTTCCATGACTATTTTGCCCTCTGAGTCTAGGATGTCAGAGCAGTTTTCCTTGATAATTTCTTGAATAATATTGTCCAGGCTCTTTTTTTCATTGTGGCTTTCCACTAGCCCAATAATTCTTAGATTTTTCTCTTCTGGATCTATTTTCCAGGTCAGTTGTTTTTCCAGTGAGATGTTTTACATTTTTTTCTATTTCTTCATTTTTTAGATTCTATTTGATGTTTGATGTCTCATTAGTTTCCACTTGCCAAATTCTAATTTTTAATAGATTGTTTTCTTCAGTTAACTTTTCCATCTCCTTTTCCATTTGCCCAATTTTCCTTTTAAATTCTTCAGTGATTTCTTTTTTCATATTTTTAAAATCAATAGTCAATTTTTCTTGTATCTCTCTATTTTGGCTTTTAAAATCCTTCTTGAGCTCTTCCAAGAATGCTCTTTGGAGGTAAGACCAGTTCATATTCCCTTTTGAGGTTTCAGATGGGAGTACAGTCTCAATGCTGACCTCCTTAGTCTTCGTGTTTTGGTCCTTGTCCCCATAGTAAGATTCTATGATTTTTTCTTTTCTGATTTGATTCCTGCTCATGATGATTGCCTTTTTGCTGGCTTTTAAAGTGAATTTCTGCTTCTGGGGCACAGGGGGCCCTGTCCCATGGTTCTTGTGCTTGGAACTTGAGGCTTTGTGTATTGTGACCTCTGGTTCTTTCAGCTAAAATGCTGCAATTCACCTGCTGCTGAGCTAGCTGGTGTGCCAAAGCAGAGGCCAGGTGAAGTCTTTCTGAGTTTCCCCAGAGTTACCCTGAATTTTTCTACATGAGGTGTGGGGGAGAGATGGTCTGGCCACAGGAGGTCTCCTCTCCTGAGCTAGAGTAAGGCAGGCTCAGTAGCAAACACCCATCTGAGCTAGTGTCTTCCAGATTCCCCTGGCTGTACAGAGGCACACCTGGGATCCTGGTGTTAGTGCTTATGGGCTCCACCACCTTGAGGCTCAGAATCTCCTCCAAGTGTGCTGAGGAGGCACTGTTTGGGACAACTCCAGTCCTGCACTGGTTCCCTTCAGGTACAGAAAGAGGGGCCCCCACTTTGTGATTTTACTAGCCTCATGGGCTAAGAGACTGTATACCCCTTAGTTGATTCCACTATTCCAGGATTTTTCCTGGGAAAATATTCTCTGGGTTTTTCAAGGTTAACCAGGAGAGGGAGAGAGCACATACAAATCACTCTGCCATCTTATCTCCCAGAAGTTCAAGTAGGTGACTTCAAGTTGAGCAATTTCTAATGACTAGTAAGGAAATAGAAAAAATTTAGGATTGTCCTGTATACATGCAGGAGGAACTCTGATGAAATCCCTAGTCTGGTGGTTCAAGTAGAATGCCATCTAGTGAGCAATTCATGTATTTTGTTTGGAGAATAAAAGGTGTTTGAGAAACTGAGAAATTAGTAGATGACTGATAGAAAGATAACTCATACAAAGTTATTGAGAGACTGGGCAATTTGCTTGTTTACAAAATATCATTAAAGAATGGAAGGAACTCTATAAGGACTATTCACTGCAACCATCTATTACCCATAGGAGAGTTATTTGGATACTTGCCTCAGTAAAGGCAGGAAAAAAACATATAGCAGTTATATAACCATTTTCTGACCCAAGTATAGGTGCTGAAAAAAAGATGCATTAAGTGAAGGAGCCCGTATGTGTTATTACAGGGCAGGAAAATTGAACCCAAATGCATTGCTTCAACTCTGCCTACTGACTTCCTTTATGTCTCAACTAATATTCTATCTTTTACGAGAAATTTTTCCTGACCTCTCAATTCTAATGCCTTCCTCTATTAATGATTTTCTATTTATCCTGTATAAAACATGATTTGTATATATTTGCGTGCATGTTGTCTCCCCCATTAAATTATAAGCTCCTTGAGGACATGGACTGTCTCCAGTGCTTAGCACAGTGCCTGGCACATAGTGGGTACTTAGTGGGTACTTGATTGATTGATTGATACAGGGACTCTTATGGTACAGAGTCAACCCACAGATCATGAACATATGTATACCCAACCTGCTTCTGCTGCCAGTCCTGGTATAAACAAATAGGTCTATAGTGATCCTGATGGTCAGCCCAACTACTAATCCAGGAATAGAAATGGGGAGATCAGTCAAGTAGCAAGAGAAATATATCCATTGGAGCAGTTATTAGGTTAAGTTATAATGTTAGAAGTAAATCTGATGAAATAGTCCTACACTTATCTAGGTGATAATGCTAGAGACTGCCCAGGTAAAATGTGCCTTGTATGTAATTACATATGTTTATCATTCTACTTGTAAATTACTGAATGTGTGTGTATCCTTATTTTTTATTTTGCTTTTCTGTTCATTTGACTCTTTTGTATCATATTCATGCTATAACAATGTCTGTTGTTTTGCATATAGGCTGTATTTTTAATATAAGCTTATTAATAATGTTATTATCATAGCTAGCTTTGTTTTGTTTCCATACTTTGTTGTTTGTGAATGATTGTACTGTACTATGAAGATGCATGTATTTTTGAGAGGTGCATGTACTATGTCCTGGATATAATTAGGAATGTCGTCACTGTAGTAACCTCTCAGATGATGCTCTCCATACTGCCATGTCTACTGCATGTACTGTTAATGCACATTTTAAAAAATTTTGTTTTCAGTGGTAATATCTGTTGGTTTCCTGGGGCACCATGAAAATCATCCTTGTTGTTTTAAAGTACTATTTGTGTTTATGCTGTATAGTAAAGGTCTCAAACCTGACCCTCTTAATTTTGCAAGGGACTGAAAAAGTTTCAGCCCAGAAGAGGAATGTAACCTGGGACTCTATTTGCCTAAGACTCTTCTCTGTGGAGAATGATTACTCAGTGCTCTCTGTTTATGTGAAGGATAGAATTGGCTAGAACTTGGGAGAGGAGAGATCTGAGTTCTTCTGACTTCCAATCTCAGAAGAAGATATCCATGGTTCTAGGCCCTCCCCAAGGTGGGAAAGACTCCTGGAAAAAGGCAATGTGTAGGGGAGCCAGGAACTTAGGAACCTCATTGTTCCTAGCTCTAGAGACTTTAGGGACTTTCTCCTTGGGTGGTATTGGAGAGTCTCCCTTGATTGGGCTGAGATTTCTTGTTCCCGGTGGGGCAGCTGTATATTGTCTGGTATGTTCTCATCTGTATAACTTCTCTTGTTACTATATGTTATTGGCTTAGATACATGGGTTTATTTGCAAGAGTAATACATAAAAGTCTTTGTGCAATTGGTATTCAGTGGGGAATCAAGCATTTGGATATAATTTGGGATACACCTTCCCTGTTAAGGGATCAGGAAAATAATTTAAATCTAAAACTTATTTTCCCTAGACATTATTGGGAGGGGAGAATAATATAATTTTAGTCCTACATATCTTCTCTAAGTTGAGAAGAGCTAGCCTTATGGTTCCAATCTTCTGCTTTCCTATTGGAGAAGGGTGGGTAGAAGAGACTCTAGAGAGATTTATTCATGCCTCCCTAAAAGTCACATGTAGACAAACCCATGTGGACACACATAACCCACATGGGAAACAAACACACTAGAGAATTAATATGGTGATACATTCTTTCTTTCCTTCTCTCAACTTAAAGGTAGTAACATCTGAACTACATGATGCAAGTGCATTGGAGAAAAGGCTCTATGTATCATAAGTGTTAGAGGGTTCAAGGCTTTTGGAGATGCTGCTGATTCAAAAAATAATGTATAATGTTGACCCTTAGAAATCCCATTCTTGAACTCAATATCCACCCTAGGACCTACTTCTCTCCAGAACCGCACTCACCATTGGTGCCCTTCCTCATTGCCCTCAGATTCATCACAAACAATTCTGAGCCTTCAAATAGCCTTAGGAGATGGGGTAGAAATGTTACACTTACATAATTTTATTGGATTCTGAGCTGAAGTCTAGAAAGTACTGGAGAACTTGGGACATCTTTCCTCTCACTCCTTTCTGGCATATTCACCTTATGTACATTGTCAATCAATAATGATGAAACAGTGTAGTGAAAAGAAAAGACTATTGAGCTGGAAGTTAGGATACCTGGATTTCAGTCCCAGCTCTGCCACTGACTCAGTCAATTAACCTGAGCAAGTCAGGTCCCCTCTATAGGACTCATTTCCTTCATCTTTATAAGGAGAGGATTATACTATATCTTGAAACTTTCTCTGAGTTTTAACAGCTCTATGATCCAGTAATTATAGTCCAGGTATGCTGATATATTTTCTTTATTGGTTGGTGCTAGAAGAATGAAGTCTAAACCAGTATCCCTAGACTCAAGCGAAGAGGAGAGGGGTGGTTCCCAGCAGAAATACAAAGGCAGGTTCCTGTTCCCTCTTCCTCCTTGCTCTACTATTGATTGCCCCCAAGGCTTACTATGTCTTTGAACATCATATTCCCACTGGGAATGATCTGGGGGAGTGCAAAGAGCACTGAAATTGGAGTCAGAGGATCTATGTTGGAATCTGCCTCTCCTAATGCACTAGTTATTATTGTCGTTCATTTTGAAGAGGACCAATGACACCACAGGGTGATGCCTTGACTTGTGCATGAACTGAAGTGAGGCAGATTGCATAAATTCTTCAGCCTCATTCTCTTTTGCAGACTTAGTGAAGTCAGTGGTAACACAAAAATCAGGACATCAAGTGATGACCGAGAATGAAGTGGATGAACTCGGCATCTTCCATGGATGACCAAGTGCTCCACAGCACCTGCTTCAGCTGCCTTTGTCACTTTGGGCAAATCACTGAAACTCTCTGAACTCTCTGTAAAATGAAATTACCTCTAGAGATCCTTATGGCTTTAAATTATATGATCCTTTGATTTCCTTCCATTTGTTACAAACGGGTGAGAAGGAAGGAAATAAACATTTATTAATCATCTACTATGTGCCAACCACTGTGCTGAATATTTTATCTCATTTGATCCTCACAATGGCTCCGGAAGGTAGATGTTATTATTATACCCATTTTATAGTGGAGTAAATGGAGACAAATAGAAATTAAAGGGTTCCTCATCTCTAAATTGGAAATTATAACACATTATTTACCTCACAAGATTGTTGCAAAGATCAAATGGAGGAGGGAACACAGCATTACCAGACTTCAAACTGTATTATTAAAAAATAATCACCAAACCATTTGGTACTGGCTAAAAAAAATAGAAAAATAAATCAGTGGAACAGACTAGATAAATAAGTATGAGAAGCAATGGAAAACAGTATAATGTACCAGGGAGGAATGGGGAGGATGACCTATTAGTCAAAAACTACTGAGAAAACTTGAACACCACTTGGAAGGAAGTTTAGACCAAAGAGGGAACAAATAACCAAAATCTTAACGAGGAGGAATTAATAATGAATGGAAAGGAAAAAAATTAGAAACTGTGCCAATATGCCAATAAAACTAAAAACCTAAATGAAATGGATGACTCTTTAAACAAAACATAAAAATTAACAAAACAGGAAATAGAGGACCTAAACAACTCAATCTCAGAAAGGGAAATTGAGCAAGCCATAAACGAACATAACATAGCATAGCATAACATAGCATAACATAACATAACATAACATAACATAACATAACATAACATAACACAACACAACACAGCATAGCATAGCATAGCATAACATAACATAACATAACATAACATAGCATAGCATAGCATAGCATAACATAACATAACATAACACAACATAGCATAGCATAGCATAACATAACACAACACAACAGAACATAACACAACATTACATAACAACTTAATATAACACAAATGGAAAGAAGTTCTGGGGTCAGACAGATTTATATGAAATGCTAGCAAACACTGAAAGAACAAAAAATCTCTGTGTTAAATTACTCTCCAAAAAAGGGGGGGGAAAGGTAATTTACCAAAGTCCTGCATTAAGTCCTGCTACCTAAATGAGGGTAAGATAATTCAGAGAAAGGGAACTGTAGACCAATATTACTAATGAATATCATTGCTAAAATACTAATTAAAATAGTGGGAAGAGATTACAACAATATCTCTGAAACATTATTCATTATAACCAGGGTTCATTTATACCAGGAATGCAAAAATGGCAAACCATTGTTTAAAACATTTGTAAAGCTAGTTTCATAATAAATTACATTAATAGCAGAAACAACAAAAAA